>VDFB02127830.1:0-14529 GCA_007258455.2 Sequoia sempervirens
AGTTGTTTGTGTTTACGATTAAATAAAGTTAATATTATATTAATGTGCAAACCATGGAAATCATCATAGTTGGTTTATATTTGTAATCATGTTATTAGTAGTTTTTTTTCATTTTTTTAATTATTTATATAATCATTCCTATTGAAAAAATTCATTTTTTGTAGCTACATTATTTTCTAGTAATGTAACTCATGCATGTTATTATTTTTTGTAGCTATTCCTATAGCTAGTTTTGTTACTATTTCTTGTAGCATCACAATTATTGTACTAGTTTGATCATTAACCTTGTTTCTTAGCATGTTAACATTAATCTTATCCATCTATAATTTTTAGAATAGTTGCATTCATACCACACTCAAATTGATCATCTAGCCCTTGCACATTTTTTTGTTATGACTTTCACAAGCTTATAGTCCTAAATTGACATGATTGAATTGAACTCTATCTTAACTTATTGAACTAAAACACCAAATTTAATCTACTATAGCTAGCTCAGGTTCATTCAATAAAGGAAACATAAAATGGTAAGGAAAGAGTCATGTTGGTTTTTTCTTCCCTATTTTAGACCTATACTCTACTCTAGAAAAAATCTTGCAAATAAAGACTCTACTCTAGAAAACCTCTTGCAAATAAAGATTCCAAGTAAAATCAAACTTCATATTTGCAAGTAGAGAATTCATAATCAAATAGTTCAAGGACAAGACCAATACATGAGAGAAATTCCTTCTCTTCGTATTTGAGATCTACAAGGTGTTGGTGTAAATAGAGTCTTTATCTATCTAGTTAGTTAATCGCCTATCTAGGACTGACCTATTCACACCTAGCTTAATTTTAATTAGGATTATTTTAATTTTTGTCTCACTTCATATGTAGCATTTAGACATGTATCCTTATGACTTGAGACACCTATTGACACTTTCTCACCCACTTTTCAAGTGAGATCACAAGTGTCCCACCTATAGAGGGGTAGTTAGTAGTCTATTCCTACCTTCCTACCTCCTCATCCTTGCCTATATATGCAAGGCTTGATCATTGTATCATATAATCTTCATTTTATATTTGATAGACATACTATTATACATATTTGATTCACTTGTGGAAGTTATTTCATGCTCTTTGATCTTGGCATTCTCCAATATGGTATCAAAGCCATGAGAGCATGCTCATTCCCGCATAAAAGTGATTCTTGCATATAGACCTATCAATGGAGTGTCATAGATCCAAACAATTAGTGTCATCATGTTCAAAAGGCTCGAGAAATTAAAAAAAATACCTTTCATTTCATCAATTTCGGTAAAGTTTTATTTTTTCAATTTTTTGGTCACTTGCACATTGTACCAAAAAGTTGTAAAAATTAAAAAAAATTAGCAAAGGGTCAATCTTCCCTTTGCCAATCTAATTTTTAAGTTAGATATTTTTCTCTCTATGATATTTTGGCCTTTTTTGGCCTCTTTATAATTTGTAGGTATATTGGCCTATTCAACCTATTTCAAAGGTTTCTACTGTCATTTTGTTGCAAGCTTTCATTTGAGTTTTACAAGTTTAAAGCTCAAATTTCTTTGGTTTGTGGTATCTGAGTTATTTTGAGGCCTTTCAAACAACTCTTAAGGGCTCAACCTACATCATTGATCATAGTTCATCCTTTTCTGGTACAATATTTCCATGCTACCATTTTTAAGGTGGTTGTTATTCCACAGGAAACTTCAGTTGCACCTCACCACCTCCATGCCAACTTGATTAATATAACTCCATTTCATAGAATTTTGTGTATGATCTTACACATCCTAGTAGGGTGTTGTGATATTTTGGCATGAGATAATCTATGTGGGAAATTTAAACTATTCACCACACGTTGGAAAGCTACTCTCCATCTCTGTAACTCAACGTCTTCCTATTGCAACATTTCACTATTATTAATTAGCAACATATCTTGAAGGATTTCATGGTCTCCTTTGGCCTCCAATAACGCCCTATATCCATCTTATCAACATTATTGTGGTGTTGTTTCTTCCCAAGGGGAGAAATGTTGTTCAACATTCGTGGATCATCTTTAGTATCTAGTGTCAATCATTTACCAACACTACAAGCATCATTATGAGGGGAGGTTGCATGGTTCTCTTCTACTTTTAGTTTTCAGAGGAAGCATTTTCCCACATGGAGTTCATAACTTAACACTTTCTAGGGGGGGTCACATGACCTTCTCTATTTTCTCTCCTATGGGGGAAACATCCAATGTACTTTGTGCTAGAAGTAGTCCTTGGGGGGTCATTATGAGTTCTCCATCTATCACTTCTTCACTTGTACATTTCATTTTGAAGACACCTGAAAATGTCCTAAGCATATCACACATCTTGATTTTGATTACTAACACCATTTTCTTCATAATTCACCTATTCCTCTATTTAATTAAATAATGTCCAATTATTTAGTTAAATTCACTTTATTCCCCTATTAATTGAATAATTGACTTTAATTGGTTAATTCATCACCTTCATGCTAATTTTCTCTCTTTTGATTAAATAATTCTAAATTAGTTAATTGAAATGATAATAATCCTACTTGATTAAATAATTCCTAATTATTTAATTAAAATTCTTAATTCTTCCAACTTGCACAATTAAATGATTTTCCTAAATTGTTTAATTAATTAATTGTTCCTCCAATCCTTCAACTTGCACAAAGAATATTCTCTTTTCAAATTCAAATTCTTCCCTCCAACTTGAAATATCTCCAACTTAATTCCATGAATTAAAGGATATTGTTGAGTCTATCATGGATTATGAACCATTGATTTAATCCTTGATCCACACCTCATGGATTATCAACCACTTGATTAATCCTTGCCACACTCACATCCTTAATCTTCTCTCATTCACTAACTATCCAATTCAATCTTGACCATTGATCAATATTTCTAAAATCTATAAATACCTCACCTTTTAACATGAATTTCATTCACAATATTCATAACACCCTTACTCTCTTGAATTGTGAAGCCATTGTAGAGCATTTTGAGAGCATTTTGAGAGTATTTGTGAATAAATCACCTTCAAATCAAGATTTTGCATAATGGATTAGGAAAATTTGAGCACTCCACATCACTACACTACAAGTTTGCTTCAAATTCACAATGGGATTGGGAGGTTTGCACATTAGTTAGATTCAATTGCTTTAAATTCTATTTTTAATTGCTTTGAATTGAGTTTTTTAGTGTTGTTAATCAAATTTCATTGAGTATGGCTTCTAATTTGATCATTTATCTTGTTAATTGCTTTAATTTAGTTGCTATTTGATCAATTCAAGTGGACCATATGACACATTTCATTGCATTTCCCTTTTGGAGAGGGGTTTATATTTCTCACTAGGTTTTTCTCCTTTACTCCACTTTATGAGATATTTGTACATGAGTACCTAACACGGCCTAGTAACTAGGACTCATCATTAGTGCATGCATTACTCCCTAAGTCACTTAAGGGGAGGTGTTAGTGTAAATAATGTATTTATCTACCTAGTTAACTAATCACCTAGCTTAAGTTTACTTAGGCTTCTTTTTCTTTTTGTCTCACTTCATAGCATTGAGACATGTGCCCTCATGACTTGAGACACATATTGACACTTGCTCACCCACTTGTCAAGTGAGCTCACAAGTGTCCCACCTATAGAGGGGTAGTAAGTAGTTCAATCCTACCTTCCTACCTCCTCATACTTGCCTATATATGCAAGGCTTGATCATTGTATATACACTCTTCATTCATATTTTATAGACATTATTGTGCATATTTTATTCACTTGTGGAAGTTTTTTCATGCAAGACTCAAGGGGTATTTCCTTATAAATCTCTCTCAAAGGGTGAAACAAAGACACACTCTTTTAAAAAACATACTTAAACTACCTAAGATGATCAATTCTTATAAAAATATGTACTATTTAAGTCAATCCTTTAAGACACAATTCCAAAACCAATTTCTCTATCACTAACTTGACTCATGTTGGCTATTTAGAAGAAAGAAGGATTAAAGATATAGAAATATAGACTCATGTGAGTGTAAGAAGAGAGAAAGAAATATATAGTTATTAATAACATTCTACAATATCCTTCCATTCACAATGGATAATTAAATTACATGTTATTTCCAACCAAATATTCATGTTAATATTGTATTGAATGACTAGAAAACAAGTGTGATCAGTGCCTTGTATCCTATACACTAACTCAAATATCAAGTCCGACTTGATGAAAAAATAATTCATGTTGCTTATTTGTTTTGAGTAACCTAATGTACTAAACCTTGTCTTGTAATTCTTAGGTTATTAGTTTCCTGTTAATTTAAGACAATCACAATCTACTTAGTCATCCATTGTAGTTACCATTTACTCCATATATTATATGGAAGTTTTCCTATTAAAAGAAACATTCAACATGAAGTTTTACAACAATCATTAAATAGAAACTAGTCTAATTCTAACAAGAATGTAGCACATATAGACATAGAAAATAGTATTTCCTGGAGCAATGAGTGACACAATGGGTACAATGTCATATTTTAAATTAAAACTACTTATTGCAATGAATTCTTAAAAAATAAAGAAATGAAAATCTTATAAAAAGTAAGTATGAAATGAGATCTATGGATTTATTCAAATTTAAATCAATTATCCTACACCTTTTTAGATGTTTTCCAACCCTTTTAAATTTTTTTCCTTTTGATTTTATAAATAATTACAATTATTATCTCATGCATGATTAACACTTGTCACTTCTTTTTACAATCTTGAGTTGTTCCAAAGTTGGCACTTCCAAAAGTGCGCACCCTAAGACCAACTTCTCCAACAACCAACAACTATTCAAATGAATGAGGAATAGCTTAAGAATGCAATCATCTAGTGGAAAAATATTAGTCTATCTTGATTTCCTTAGTCCATGATTGTAGTTTGATACCCCATAAGAAAGGGAGCATCCACCATAGTAGCATGCCAATCACAAAATTTGCCAGCCAACATATGTATCTCTCTTAAATTATTTCAAATACATTTTGTAGAGAAGATGGCAATGATATTTAAGGTTGGCAGCCCTCAAATTCTATAGTTGAGAAGGTTTTGATAATCCTCTATCTAATCCATTTATTCCTCCATATGAAGAAACATGTTTCTTATTGGTAGCATGTTGCAAGGTTAAGAGGGGTTGGAAACCTATGGTTGTGGCCATGACAACTCATCCTTGGAGATGAAGCTAGAGATATATAGAAATTTCAAAGAATCCATGCAACTATAGGAGGATGCACAAATTTTTTTCCAGTAGAAAACCTAAAATATACCAGACACAACATGATTCTCTTCATATACCCTCCCATTTTATAACAATAACATTTACTCAAATAATTCCAATTTAGATGAAAAAATTGTATTGAATACATAAGTCTCATTTCCATATATTGCCCCACATATTGATTACCATCACCTTGGGAAGTGTACACTTGAAGAAAAAATTCTTCTAGATAAAATCGCACACAAACTATTCATATGCTTTCAAAATAAAAAGGGGCAATGTTTGATATCCAAGAATATATCTTAAATCAAACTAGAAAATATTAATAGATCCTTTTCACATTGGTCATTAGCTATGAAAAGATGACTTAGTAATTCATCTATGAATATACATCATATGATGTTAGACATATATTATCTAAATATTTTCACTCTAGAAAAACATAACTCAACAAAGAGAAAACATAATAATATCAAATAAAAGGATAAAAATGATAAATAATATCTTCACTCATATGTTTTCAACCAACTTTCATATTCTTCACCACTTGGCTAATTAGCATCTAAGATTGCCTTAAGTTTATTTATGTTACGAACATATGTGGCATCTAATGTTATCGTGGTTTCTCTAACAAAATTACCTACCCCTTCCTCCAACATAAGTACCTTGTTTAATTTTAGGCTACATAGGATAAGATCAACCTTTTCCTCATCTAGAAAAAGGTTTAATGAATTGATGATGAATAATGGAGTATGATTCAAAATTTCTAGATGTTAAAAAAATTGCACATAATTTCAATCCAAAAATCTCAACACTTCATTATCATGGATTGTGGAAAATTCATGCTATTAAGTGAGGAAATGTTGGCATCCAAAGAATAAGACAAGGATTTATATTTTGAGTTTGGATTCAATACAAGATTTGAGACTCTACAAATATGAGTAGTTTCTATAGAAACTCAAAAGTCTCAGGTTGCAATTAATGTCAGTAAGATTACTGGGAACATTATTGTCAAGATACCCATAGATATGATACATCTTCTCTTCAATTAGCATCATTGGTAGTGAGCACTGCATTGTTTAGTGAGGTTGTAGCCAAGAAATTACAAGAAATTTTTGATAAGCTCTAGATAGATCATGTTAAGTTGTTTCAAGAGTACAATAAGGTGAAGTCACTCATTCCCCCTCCATCATGCATTATATCAAAGCCTAATACCCCTTAATCAAGATCAATTGACACTTCCATTCAAGATAGGGAAACTCTATCATTGAGTATAAAGGAGATGAAGTAACAATTATGTCAAAGAAAAGAAGCAGAAAGGTTAGCCAAGGAAGAAGGAAACAAGAAAGTGAATAATCTTGTAGATGATCTATTGAGTCGTAGATTATCATGCATTCTTCATAAGCTAGAAGACACTTGGGTTGAATGTAATAACTTTAGAAAAACACACTCTAATTATATTGAACATAAGGAACGATTAGAAGAAATACCAAACACTTGGATTCCTAGGGAAACATCTTTAGAATGGATATACATGCAATCTAAATTTAGTCCTAATGGCCCTATTAATATATTAAGCACTTATGGAGTACTTGGATTACTAAATGATATATCTACATATCAAATCAAATTAGATATCTAGCTTAAGAACAAGTTGAATTCTTTTCAAGAATTGGAAGGATCATTCGTACCAAATATTTTAGATGATGATGAAGAAATCAAGACATTTGACAGATTAAAGCTTGATTTCAGTAGCATATTTCCTTCTTTGTGTGCCTCCATATTTTCCAATGTTGAACTACATTCAACCTTGTTAAATAGAATTATAGATAAATTATTAAGGTTGGAGTCAAGTTTGGGTAGTTTCATCAAAGAAAAAAGAGCTATTTTAGATGCAAAATACACTACACATGTGAATAAGGTGGCAAAATTTCTTGAATTCAAATAGCCTTCAAAAGAGATTTATGCTTCATGGGTTGAGAAATATCAAGAGTAAACCATCTTGCTAGGTCAACATAGTCATCATATTTTTGTCTTCGTCCAGCTATCCAAGATCACGTGTGGATGCAAAGGTTTGTCTTCATCAATAACTCAAATCAATTTGTTTCTTCAATATCTTCAAAAGTGTTCTTTTTGTCTCTATCAATAAACACAATTTGTTATGTTCTAGTGGGTTGTTACACTATCTAGTTATAACAATTTTGGTTGTCATATGTGACAAGTGTCAATTTTTCTCCTAAGTCTGTGTGTTTATAATCCTTTTATATTTAAGAGGAGGTTGTATTCTTGTAAATGGTTCGAGAAATTGAAAATTTGAGCAAGTGTTTTAGTCTGTAAAGTGATGTTAGGGTTTTATATTCAAGGTTTGTAAATTTTTTTGCAACAACAATGCATCTTTGATTGAGGCATATCTGAATACATGTTTCAGTATGTAATCATCTCCATCTTTGTAACATAATACATTTCATGAATAAAATAATAAAATATTATTGAGTTCTTCAATGCAAATTTCTAGCATTGTGTATTTTTATTGATAGCTTCTATTCAAGGAATATAATAATTGCTTTCATTAAAATACAAGGGATATTATAATTGAAAATGAATTTTTAAGTAGGATCACGTTGTGAGCCTTTAGTTGGTCTTGTTATTATAAGGTAATAACAATTTATTGACTATCAAAGTATGTCAAATTATTGTAAGGAAATTTTTATAAGATTATAGGACTCTATAATCATAGATAGGCATAAGTCAAACTAAGATGGTCAACTTAAATCCTAGAACAAATCTAAAATGACAAATCCTAAGTCATTTATAATTTATTTGTAATTATTGTTGTATCTCATATAAGGTTTTGAATATTCACAAAGATATAAAAAGGTTATCCTATTATATTATGTGAATCCTTGTCACAAGAGTATGAGAATTAGTATGCTAGATATCGTTTGTCTATTATAGATAATATTTGTAAGTGGTATCATAAGGGAAACCCACCTAGGTTTTGTAGAGCCTAAAGTGTAGAGGAAATTAATCTTAACAAAAAAATAATGTTCATTGGCCAATCTCCTAATACCCTTGAGCATGATACATGACTACTATTTAAAGGATTAAGGAATCAATTGGAAACACCAGCAAAGCACATGTGGCTACTAAATTATACATGAGTCTATGAAAGTGCACATTTTGTCACATCTCAATTTCATTGCTTGCATTTCATAATGTTGAGTTAATTGAAATATTTGGAAAATAGAATTTATCTTTTAATATTTATGGATATGATAAATGCAATGTTATTTAAAAAAAATATTTATCTTGCAATGTTATGATTTTTAAAAAAGAGTTATTTCATAAGGATTATCGGTTAAAGGTTACTGATAAAGTTGAAAAGTGCAAGAACGTGTGTGTGTGTGCAGGAGTAGGTTGAAGAGTGAGAACTTAGTTGAGGCAGGAATGCTTAGCTGGAAGACAAACAATAAGGATGGAATCTAGAATCTCACACACCATAGTAGATGATGACATCTGTATTTGTCTATAATCGATAAATATCATTCTTCTTTGTATAGATTTAAAATTTGGTTAAATAAGTGATCTTGTGAAAGAAATGAATCTAATGTATCCTTGTCTTACTCTAGCTATCTCAAAGTTTGATATAAAATAGTATTAGAAATGTATTTGATCATATACAATTATCAAAAGGAGAATGATTATAATACTTGTTCTTTAGATGAATTCAAAAAATAGATTCTTGATAAAGAAATGGGAAAGATAAGATAACTGTATTTTTGTGAAAATTCTATATATATATGTGTGTGTATGTATATACACATATATATTTGGGTGAAACCACATATATATGGGTATATATATATATAGATATACAATATATTAAATATTGCCGTAAGTTTCAAAAAGCTATGAGAGTGTTGTTTCATGCATAACTCCCATAATGAATGGGGAAGGAGTCAAGCCCTAAATACTCAGAAATGGAAGAGAGTGGGTGGCTAAGTGATAGTGGTGTGGGCAGAAGCATTATGACCACTAACACCAAAGATAGCAATGAAGATATTCTCGCAGAGAGGGGGAAATTTGATGGATGCAATCTAGCAAAAAGTTGGACGAAGTGAAGGAAAAATCGACATAGAAAGGGGAAAGATGACCAAATAGGGTGCTATTACCAATTACAACCGAGGAAAAAGCACATGGATTTGCATCGAAGAGAGGTAATCCAAAATGCTACATTTGATGTTTCCCTTTCTATTGAATCGTATTAGTCCTCATGCTCTATTTTGAATGGATCATGCATTTTATTTGTGTTTAGAATGCTTGAAACTTGTGCTCTTGACATGTAGAAAACCCATGGATTTGTAAAATGTGTTTTGATCATGGTAGTTTCGACCATGTTTTGTACACTATTAGCCATGCTTCAAGGCCGAGCCACTATTTGTGAGCCCCATCCTTTGGATACCCTGCATGCATGGGTTCGGGATGAACACCCATTTTGATATTCTTATTTATATATATGTGTAAATATATATATACATACATGTATATATATGTATATACATGTTTACTGTCATTTAAAACTCACTGTGTAAATCTGGGCCGATACATATTTATATTGTATTCAGTTGATGCTTATTAATGAATGGTGCCTTCACTATGATCTACCGAACCATAGCACAATAATTAACAAGTAAAAATGAAGGTGCATGATGTTCACTGATATCATGATATCATGCTTATCGGCTCCCATGTGTTTAATATTGTTGTTAGAATAGAGCAACCAACATTATAGTGCTTTGATTTTCTTTAAAACAAATGCTTATGAACAAATATAGAACGCAACTAAATGATATGTGGACTTATTTTGGTCAGAAAATGAACGAATATAAAACGCAACATTTGTGCGAATTGAAGGATATATTTATATATTTAGTAAAATTTTGATTGTTCTCTCAAACTATTTATTTTTAGTCTTACAAATCATCCATGTTCATTTTAAATTGATATATGATCCATACAAGAGACAAGTGAACTGTTATTTTAGTGTTTTTTATTATACTTAAATCGAGACTGGTTGTTATTGAAAGATCAAATGGAACACTAGAACGAAGTTATTACTTTATCTGAATATGGAAAACCTATATGCAAGGTATATTTTTCTTCTAATATTCAAAATGTATACACATATTCCATTATGTGTTATTTCTAGGCATATATGTGTACATGCATAAATGCATCATTTATGTACATGCAGATACATGCGGTATATCTACTGATTTTATCTTGAATTACTCATTTATTACGATTGTTTAATTTCATTTGTAAAGTAAAGAACTCTAGATATGGAACAATGTTGAATTGCAATACAAATCTTAATGGAAAAATAGTTGTATGATGAGCAGATGAATGACTATACTAGATTTTAGATGGAATAATTGTTGATGATAATGAAATGGAATGATACAAAAAAGTATTATGGTAGATTGTAGCACACTAGAATATGATTCTAATAGATGGTCTAAAAGGGAGGGATACCCCTTGCTAAGATGATCTTTTCTTCCGAGAATGGGTGCTAGAGAGTGTAGATCTGCTTTTCCAAATCTAACCTGAGTTGCATTTTATGTAGCATGAGCTTGGCCAAGCTTTGGAGTCATTTTTATTATTATTACAAAATAAGACTATTTAATATTTATCCTCTCTTTGTTATTTCATTTATTACCTAACATGGAACTTGCATATTCTAACAATAGATAGAAATGCATGTAGTTAGGAATTCACAAATTCCACCTTGCAAACCAGGCATCTCTTACTAAGTGTTTTGTGCAAGGTCGGGTATTCTTCGACAGATTGAAGAATTTCGAGGAAGCATTGCTTCATGGTTGGATGGAAAAACACCTCAACCATGTTCTTGTCCACCAGTGGAGGCGAGCTATCATAAAGGAATTATATTGGAATCCTAATTTATGTACTTGTATCATTGATGTAAATGATGTAATTGATGTATTGACTTTGAGGCGTTTGAATTTCAAGTCAAACCTTGTAACTGACTATTGACATTTGGAAATGAATATATATTCAATTTTTTTTTTAAATTTATGGACATGAAATTGCTAAATAAAAATAGCTATGGGATTTATGTCATAAATTTTATATTCATAATGTCAATTTTATTTAATTTTTGAGGAAAATTCAGTTGGGCATGTTATACATTTGCATGTTAATTTTAGGAGTATTATAGGCTTTGAAAAAGGAAACGAATGATGCCCACATTTTAGATTGTTTGTAGATTAATGACAATATTTTCATAATGTATAAAATAAATTATAATGTTTTTGGTAGAAACTATATATATTATTTTGCATCAATAATTTAGATCACACTACATGATACATCATCATGAATGGGATGGAAAATGGATCAACCTTGATCACTAGAAGTTGGGCATGTCTAAAAATTATGAGTTTGTTATAAGCAATTTTTTTTATGATTGTTGTAACATATCTTTGCCAATATATAAGGTCTAATTTTGTAGTAGGAAACCGCTGTTAAAACTATAAATAATGATTTCCTTTTTGACATGTGTTTTATCAATATTCTTGCACTATAGTTAATTGGTAGTGTAGCAGAACAATCAATGAATATTTTGATGACTTCCACATGATTTATTATATTTTAAATGATTATAATATACGTAAATAAAATATCATTTCATATTGTTTCAATTTGTTATCTACTCCATAGGAGTATGAGGCTGAAATGGATCATTTTTGTAACTATTTTTCAAGAAAAGAAAGAGAGAAAAATTAGATTAGTTATTGGTAAAGAGAAAGGTAACATCTCTTCATGTTTTAGATAGTATGTTTTCTTTTGGAAGAAATTGTGTAGAATAGAGAAATTTTGGAATGTCAAAGCATGTTTGTGACTGTTTATTGAGGAGAGAAGGCCAATAAATGTGTGTAAAATACCTTATGTTCAATGGTTGTTTGGGATAGCTTTATTGATATCCATTTAACTATTAGATAGTGAGATTGTAAGTAGGATAATATTTTAATCTCTTTCACATGATGCATGTTGGGCATGCACTTTTAATGCATCTAAGATCTTCATTCATGTGATAGTGGAACATTATTAGTTATGTCCATGCCTAGGACAAATGTTGATATCAAGAGTTAGTTGTTGCAAGTCATATTATTTTAATGCATTGTATATTTTGGTATCATAAGACATGAGCAATGTAAAACCATTATATATGTGTGGATTAGTGGCATGAGGAGCTCTGCTCATTCTTCTTAGAGTTTGATTCCAATTAGGGTGTTTCTCTAGAATTATTTTAGTGTTTACAATTGTGTATATACGATTGTTTATTTTTCAACAATATAGGTGGTGTTATGGTTTTCATAGGTTGAACCTTCTTGTGCCAAATCAATTTGGTAGGTGCAAAGATCATTTTTGTAAGTGTAAATTTGAACCTAAACAAAATAGAATAAGCTCAGAGATATTGAGACATTTATCTAGACAAGACCCTACTATTTAAAATATTTGACAAATAAAATTTTGACATCTTGAATAATATATATCACCAAAATTCAATTTAAGTACATTATTTTATTTATTTATATTCTACAATTATTAGTATATTATCTATTATTACTTGCAACTTTTAAATTCTAAACTCTTATTTATTATTTGATTAAATATCCTAGATAAATCATAGAAAAACCATTTAATTTTAATTACAAATAAGTAATTAATTTAATTAATTTATTAATACATTATAATATACTATTAGATTTAATTTAAATAATATGAATCGTTGAATTATAATATAATTATATAATAATTAATACTAGTCAATAACACACAACTTAAGAAATTTAGAACTTTTAAAATTACACAAAGTTTTAAATATGAAAAGTGCAAATTCAATTGAAGTGCATTCCATTAAATTCAGAATGTATGCATATTATCTTATATTTAGCCGATAGGTTACATATAGTGTGAGA
This sequence comes from Sequoia sempervirens, assembly GCA_007258455.2. Taxonomy (NCBI): domain Eukaryota; kingdom Viridiplantae; phylum Streptophyta; class Pinopsida; order Cupressales; family Cupressaceae; genus Sequoia; species Sequoia sempervirens. The sequence continues at coordinate 13,270 of VDFB02127830.1, forward strand.
TTTGAGCCTGAAACAAGTCTCATGCTACAAACCACTTTGAGTCACCATAAAACAAGTTTTAGTTGTAGTTTAATGGTAAACCAACTACCGTTTAATGGTAAAACCCTCCAAAATCTCACTTATCATGTAAAATCCCAATAAATATTGATTTTCTAGTTGGATGAGAACATTCTATTTCCATTTGCAATGTTTTTTTGTCAATTGATGGCAACTTTCTTTTTCATTTGCATTGCTTTATGTTTTAAATCTATATGCAAATATTTTCAAAATCAGATAATACTTAATTTCACTGAGGAAAAAATCTAGATTTGTCCAAGTTTATTTCATTCCATTATTTAGCACTTATTATTAATTGTTTAATCCAACCACACACAACTAGAATTTGTAGTGCATGGCATCCATACACACTCATGAACAAACACGTACTCTCTAACATATTAACATACATATAATTTTCTATCGACGTAAACCTTGAACCTCCTTTAGATGTAAGTGCTAGTTGATATTTATCATATATATAAACATATAAATATACTACAACAAAAAATACATTTGACAAATTGATGAAAAATATAATGAAAAATTAAAAATATATCATACATATACATAGATGAGTATAGATTCATTTATTATGCTAGAAGAATACCAGTGCCAAAGTAGAATGGTAACAGTTGACCTAATTATGTGATTGTTTTTTTAGCAAGTATAATGCGGAAGGGTTAAAGACCTAATTCCATCCCTAAACCTTGAAAAGGTAACATCACCTAAATGTCTCGAAACAAAGAAATAAATGCTCTGACTTTTGAGGCACCAATTTTGCGTATCAAGGACGCACCATTAATTTCTCCCCTTGTTTGACTCATTTGGTCAATCACACCCGAGTCATAATTAGATGGAAATTGCTCATAGATTTTTCCCGAATTTCTTAGTACAATAAGAGGAATTTTTTACTAAATTTCATGATGTTATTATTATGTAAAGAATAAAAAGGTGTAATATCATCATTAATATTATGGTGAATGATTAAAGATGCATAACTATAAAGTAATATCGTTGTCATTAATATTTTTGTAAACAATTAAAGAGGTATCATTATAAAGTAATATCGTTGTTATTATAGAATGTGAGTACAATAAATTTGATATGTATAATATTGATATGTAGAAGGAATATCATCACCATGTCGAGCAATGTTATGGGTTGGTGAAATAATTGTATCCTCATCATATAATGTATCATTCACAACAATGGAGGGTATAG
>VDFB02127832.1:0-22840 GCA_007258455.2 Sequoia sempervirens
TCCATAGGGTTGTACTTGTTCTTGAAATCATAACACATTGCTTGATCAAAAATATTAGATAACAAACATTTTAACATGAGCATCAAATCTTAAGCCCTTTAGGAGAAGAAAATATCCTTGAATGAATTCACGTGCCCTTTCTTTCCCTTGGGATTCATATCCTTAGAGGTTTCTAGGCACTTGAATTTTATCTCAATTTGCTCCTACTAAAGTAAACAATAGGTAACTTTTTCTTTGATTTTACTTGATTTCCACATGATGCACTTTGTGGGATGAGAAGAGGTTAAAACATTAGACATCTAGTTTCAAACCCTAATCAAGAATTGTTTGTGGTAAAAAGATGTCACTAAGAAAAGTTAAGAACAATTGGACCCCACACATGTTCTTGGCATCTTTTGGTCATATGGTTTTCATGCAAACATTGGTCTTTTGGTTTTGAACTGCTCTTAGAGAAAAACATGTTCTTCAATATCTTGGTCTTGTAAAAAATTCCTTCTTAGTTCATTTAGGATCAAAATCAAACACTTCATCCCAAACATTTATCATCCCATTCTCCAAACAACTTTAGAGCTTTGGAAACATCATTATCTAGACTTGGGTACATCCTTAAACCAAATCAAAATTACTTGTTTAGTTAGGTGTGTTTAGATGAATCCTTCCTCACACACTTAGTAAGATTATCACCTCTTTGAAAAAGTTTATCCTAAAGATCACATCCATCATCTTAGGTTTTACAAGTTCATTATCCAATCAAAACCAATCAAAATCAAATCCTAAAGTCTAGCATTGATCCAAATTTCCTAAAAATTGAACGCCCATATCATTCACCCCTTTCATCCTTCATCTCATCCTTGGTCCTAAACACCTTATAGGTCACTTTTGCAACAAGGTAAAAACAAAATAATAACATGGAATATAAACTTGCTCCATACATCATGAGTAAAGCAAGTCAACCAAACTATCAAAGCCTTATAATGCCAATTTATTTTGAAAACTCACATTTATACAATCCATGCATGGAATCATTATCTCCTACAAACCTCAATGGTACAACAAATGTGAGTATACCCAATCTAAATTTTGGAACACCTTTTCTAATGGTAGATTTAAATCCAAGTCCAAACTTACAAATCTATCAACCAAATACTCAATGCATGAGTCTTCAACAAAACAACATTATCCCACCAAATACATACATGCCAAATATGAATATACCAAGTACAACTATACCAAAAATGAACATTTCAAATCCACACTTGGTAAAATTTTGGATAGATATGTTTGAAAATCACATGAATGTTGTTCAAAATCCATCACACCCATATGTCCCCCTCACCTTTCATAATCCTAATGACCCATCATCATCATTTCACACAACCCCTCAAACCTCTCTCCCTACAACCTCACAAGGAGAAGATGACTTATTTGGACCAAGGATCATTTTTTTATCAAACATCATCATTTCCCCAAGGGAGCATGCCACTCACTCTCCCACCACTCCCACCCTTGCCATTAACATCCATATCACCTCTCGGATTGGGGCTACCTTTGCTACCAGTGCTCATCCAAAACATCCCCCAAACCATCAATCAATGCATCATACCAAATCCTCTCCTCTTTCCATTGATATCGCAACAACAGATGAAAACCATCCCCATAGCAAAAGCAACCAACACAACATCTATCATCCCTCAAAACGTGCTCTCTCAAGGACCAACCATATCAATCACACCATCCACCACTCAAATCCCAATCATCAATACGATGGTACCTCTTATCACCACAACAACCACTATTCCAAAACCACCTCTGCCACCACCACCACCCAAACCAAACACATCAAACCAATACAACATTGTGTTGCAAGCTACTTAGTAGGATGCTTATTAGAAGGCACTCCAACAAAACCAAAATTGACAAGTTGCACAGACTACTCAAGTTTCCCAAGCCACACTACAAGCCCAACAAGCATAAGCCTAGGCTCAAGTGCAAGTGCAAGCTCAAGCCCAATACCAAGCCCAACATGAAAATGTTGTTCAAAATCCCAACAAAATGTTAATGACTCCATATATCGATCCAAGTTAACGATCACATGATCAAGACCTATCCATCAATGAACACATGGAAGTTGTTTCTACCTCATCCAAAGATCAAATCAACATACATCAAGAGTCACCTTTTGATCATGGTAAGAATCCCTCGACAATATCCGACAATGATCTATTTCAAGGAGCTTTAACATTATTTGATCCTGTAATCAACAATCCATCTACCAATGATCATGTTGAAAATGTCTCTACATCACCTAATGAGTTAGAGGACATATCTCAAAAATTTATTCTAAAGCATGATCAACATCTCTCACCAAAGTCTAGCAATGGTCCTTTCCAAGACATATTGACATCTTTCAACCTCATGATTGTCGATATTGAAGGAATATTAAACTTAGCACTTGATCCAAATTCACTCAAAGATCAAGAGGATATTGAGCCACTTCCTATTCCTAATGAAGATATCCAAGAACTCTTTGTAAGCAATCCATCCTTTGAAATTGACCCATGTCAAGAACTTGATCCAAAGCATGTCAAAAGCAATTGTGAAATCATTCAAAATCAAGAATTCATATCTCCAAGATACTACAATGATCTAATGGGAACTCTCCTATCTATACATGATGATCATATCCATATAGTGCACATACTCCTCCATCTACCCATGAGATGCTTTATGTGGATGGACACGTAGATGATCTTCATTTAGAGCAGGATGATATTACGCAAAAAGAGCATATTATTGATTCCTACAGTAAAACTAAGTTTTCAATATCAGGATCAGACATATCCCAAATTCAGACTGAGGACATCAGGTATGTGGATATCCAACATTATCCACTTAAAGAAACGGGTTGGGCCAGGGCAGGACGATACGGAGTTAACAAAGCAACAAATTGAAACAACATCATCTGGTAAGCATTTACTAAGATAAGGCTTAGAAGACATCTCAAAATAGGCGGAGATCAAGGAGGAACAAAAGGTGCTACTACCACCATGTTAAGGGGGCAACTATGTCTCAAGCAAACATCAACATAGGGAGCACAAAGGAGTCCTTGCCAGGTGACGATGTAATACTACAACCAACCACATCATGAATCTTCATCCACCCATCACCCCATCCACGAATTGGGACCAACATCAAAAGAAATATTTGAATCAAAGCACAAGGAAAATTATCAAAGAAGAAGAAGAAAGGAAGCATAATGGACAAGTCAAATACACATGGATACCAAAGAATACAAAGAAAGATTATCCTTATCAAACTCCATCAGTCAAAGAAACTATGGGGAAAAATAAAAAAGGGAAAATTATCCATCAAAGATGTCCACAAAATCAAAAGAAGGCTTCTCAAGTGATGTACAAAGTATATCAAGCAATTGGTCCTAATTCCATGCACACTTCTGTATCCACCCATCATTGCTCATCTTCCCAAGTTTGGAGAGTCAAAAGTTCCAAGCCATCAACCAATCCATCTTCTATCCCTAAACACACTCAATCCACACCTCCACACATGATATCCAATTCTCACATTGACCATGTATTGGCAGCGACCCTTCATCATAAGGAGTTAGAAGGCACTCTATTGTGATGTGTACATAGAGACAAAGTTAACTGTGGTATCAATAAAGAAAATCATGAATCTCAAAAGTTTCATTCAAGTGCATGTATCTTGGAAAATAATCTTCTTCAAGTAGGATATCAATAGCACATTATGAAAGAAGCATCTATATCAACACTGCAAGGTGATTCAGCATCAGTTTAAAATCTGGGCATCATCTCATCAATCATCTCAAATAAAACAAATCAGTAGCAGTAATGCATCATGTGTAGAATCGAGTATCTACATGCGCTAGTTTAGGTGGAAGCATCTTATCCCATCCATAATAAATCCAACATTCCATCCATCTCATCCATAATAAATCCATTTCATCCATGAACCATTTATCGAATCCATTTTCATCCATTTGCATCCATAGTCCAAATTATCTTGATCTTGGTAAGAGTTTGGTGCACACTTTATGCTTACTTATGGTAAACATCTTGACATGGGTCATTTTCATTGATCCTATCCTATCCAACGTTATCTAAACCATGAAGCATTATCCAAATGAGCATACACTATTCAAACACCTTATCTTATCACAAGATAATCCATATCCCTCCATCCATACACCTATCCAAGCATCCATCCATGATATTCCATACATTGCTAGACACTAGGGGTAGATATTTACATCTTGTTTCAGGAATAAATCTTGATCTATATCCTCCCACTGATGTGGTGATCCAAACATTGGAAAACATAAAATAAAATTGGTCAAAGCATTTGTGAGCCAAAATCCAAATCACTAGACCATGGTATATTTTGACGAGAAGACATTCCTTATCAATATTCATCGAACATCAAACATCAATCCAAAAAATCACTATCAGTCGCATCTAATGTGTGCTTCAATTTCACATCAAATCATCTAAAACAGCTTTTGTTCCAAAACCAAGCTTCAAAATCCTGATCAATCAAATCCAATCAATCCCTTATCATCTTGGGATATCCATCCTAATCCTTGTGTTGCTTAACACTATCCTTGCATTGTTGTGTATCCTCAACAATGTTATCATCATCAATCCATCAATCTTATCAATCAACCTTAGATTGGTTTTCAAAAAAATCACAAAACAGAGCACTGATATCATCACACATCCAAATCGTCAAAATCATGCGAAAATCAAAAAAATCCAAAATCATATCAAAATTTAAAAACACTCAAAAAGTCAGAAAAAAGTCAAAAAATTGGTCATCCAAACTACATCATCTCTAATCTCAAACATAGGTAAGGCTAATCTTTGATTAGCCCCCAAGACAAAAAATCAAAAATATTCATAAAATCTTAGAAAACCCCAAAACATTCAAAAAATCAAAAATGAAAACATTTGTAAAATATTGAGAATACCAAAAATAGCCTCAAAACATTTTCAAAATACCAAAAACATTGAAATATTCTAGAAAATACAAAACCATCCATCCCATCTCGCTTTCACTGGCAATAATCAATCATCCATAATAAAACAATCATCACCTTCATCCTTTGGAAAAAAAAATATAAACAAGTACAACAATCGGCAAAAGCAAGCTTCAAACGTAAAATAAAAAGAAAACTTCAAACTTTTAAATGAAAAATCAAAATCCTAATCATTTTCAAACACGTCAGTCAACTTTATATCAAAATCCTATCAATCAACTTATCAACCCATCATCATCCTATACAGTGCATGTCCTAGGATATATCGTTTCGTCAATGGGCATCATTTTGGATATCACTTTGGATACTTATCCTAAAAAAAACACATCCCCTTGGCTAGTGGTATGAAGAACATTGGTTTGTTTGTTTTCTTGATCTTTTCTTTTGATTTATCTTATTGTTCCCATTTTGATGACCTCTCAATGATGTCTAATCAAAACAATTTAGAAAGAATGGGGGCATCAATCATTTATATTTTTTCTGTTGTGCTTGATGGATGTTCTTTAACCAATATAACGGCCAAATGCTTGCTTTGTTAGGTGCATCCTACAACAAAGGTTTATGTATGTCGGGGTGTGAACCAATAAGCGCCATATGCGTTTGGTCGAATTTCGTCACGCGGGCTTTTGGCGCTTGTCCGGTTCTTATACCTTGATGCATCGACACCCTATGTGTGTTATCAAACTTATCAGGTAATTGGCCCTTTTAAAATCCCAACTCCTGCGGTAAACCAAATCATGCATCATCATCATCATCATCCATTATCATCATCTCTAATAAAGTTGGCTTGTTAGCGAGGGTGATCTCTTGTCATCATCTTATTTTCTTCTTACTTCCCTTCGCGCTAACACGGTACCATGATAGTTAATCATAAATCATCACTAATGCATCCATCTTGCATCCACAAACCGTCAACATACTACATAATGCATATCATATCATATAGAAAGCATTAATCATACCACATACATTCATCCCCATCCATTGCATAATATAGTTAGTTATTATAAGCATCTCATAAACCATACATTTATCATCCATTTTGCATAATCATAAAAGCATCATCATATCATATCATGTGCATCCATATCATCCATGCATCATCATATCATCCATTGCATATAAACATCATAATCATCTCATCATTAATAATGTCACTGTCATGGTATAAATCAGGATCAAGTGATGTAATATATCAAAATAGGCATAGAGGCTAACCGGCCAATATTGTCACCGTTATCAGTTTCTACATCAAATATTTGAGTTGAGTGATCTTGAACATCTTTGTCAAGAGATCGACCCTCAAATTGAACCTTTTCACTCGATCTCTTGAGGGGGCATAATATCACTATAATTCTTCATTCGCTGGGGAAACAATCTAAAAAAATCAAAGAATTTTTTAATTTTGATCAAGATGAGACATTCTTTGGAACTAGCATAACAAGTACATTGCTTCAATGAGGAAAAATTTAGATTGCATTAAATATACCAATCACACCTGATCCTGATTTTAATAACACCAGTTCATCCTGAATCATCTCTCTACTAATCATTTAATTAAATAATCTATATTTAATTAAATTCATCATATTTCATCTCTTAATTAAATAAATCAATTTTTATGTGATTAATTCATCATCTATTAAATAAATAAATCATTTTTGTTCGATTAATCTATGGTCCCTCTCTTAATTAGAAATAAGTCATTTATTTAATTAATCTCTAAAGTCATCTCATTTTAGAATTAAATGGAATTGAAATCTTTATTTGATTTAAAGCTAATACTATCCTCTTTAATTAAATAAGTCAAATCTTATTTAATTAATTCTAAAATCATTATTCCTCTTATTTTGCTTTATTTAAATCCAAAAATCTAAATCAAATGGTCAAATCAGCTAATCTCTTTTAAATTAATCAAATCGATTAATATTAGTCTTAATCCATGAGTACTCTATATTTTGCAACTTGCACATGAAATCAATTTAATTGATTTATAAATCATCTATTTTCATTCAAAAAAGGCATCAAAGATGGAATATTCTTCAAATTTGAAATCTCCCCCCAAAAGGTCTTGTCCTCCAAACATGACATTTAACATCTCTTACAAGTCCTTTTCTTGAGCCATGTGACATTAACTTCACTTTTCACCTCATCCTTCAAGCCATATTTTGAATTTGAATCTCCCCACTCTTTGCACATTCTCCAAAATGTTGCTCAAGCTTCCTCCATTCACATCTTGACAAGTGGCACCTTGCCATTGGTTGAAAGATAGTCCCACATTGCTTCATTTTGGGCATTTCTCCAACTTGTCAATCTATAAATAAGAGGCTTCATTCCTCATTTTAGCATCCACAATTTGAGAAAAGTTATTATACTCAAATCTATAACAATCTATCATCAAATTCATCCAAGCATATTTAGACTTTTGCAGATTTTCAATATGGAGCTCCATTGAAGTCATCACCACAAGCATGCATCTTTCATCAACCATCTTCATCACATAATTGGAGTTGGGAAAGGGCTAATTTTCACATCAAATTGGCACCAATTCCCTCAAGAGATTAAGATTTTTCTTTGTATTAGAATAGGATTTGATATTTTCATTTCAAGTTTGTTGTGTTCTTCATTTGATTCCTTTTCTTTTGCATTCAAATGGATTTCTTGAGGAATCATGGTTCTAACCTTGCATTTCATCTAATCTATTGAATTTTTGTTGTGTTTGTGTAGGTTGGGAATCTTGGTTCACACTACCAACCAAAAAATCTTGTGTGGATAGTCTTTTAGATTACCAAAACCACCAAATATTCAACTTTTATCACCAATAAAGCCCTCCAAGTCACTATTTTATCAAACCCTCACTTTATGCCCTTTCAAAGAGGGTTTACTAAAAATATACATTCCTAGCCTCTAATCACTTTGAAAATCTTCAAACGCTGCTCTAATATGCCTACAGCACCCTTGAACCAACATCCAAAACTACTTCCCCAAGGTTTTACACCTTTTGTCAACCTCGAACCTCACATATTTCACTCAAAATCACACATTTTTCACAAATTTGGGGCATCCAAAAGCCCACACACACCATCTAAAGACCTTCCCTACTCCCGGAAGAAACATGTACACACCTAAACCTACCTAATTAGGCCCATTCCTCTAAGACACATCATATACAATAGGTGGAGCATGCATTTATTGCATTTTAAAACCTTGAACCCTTAAAATCTAGTTCTGAAGCCATTAGCAGGAAATCAATGAGAAAAAGATTTATTTCTTTTATAGAATCACCTGACAATAGATTCAAAATGAAGCTATCACATGTCTCCACCAATTTATAAAAAAATTAGAACAAGATATTGTTGTACGGTACTATACATGCTTGTAATAGCAAGTAAAACACAAGAATTTATGAGAAAACTAGGATTTTTATTGAGTTTCCACTTCAAAAACCAATGAATCCTCTTTACACTAAGTTCCTCAACATATATAGACCTTTTCCCTCCAAGAAAAAAACCAACTAAACTAAATCCAATGACCATTTGAACTAAATGATCATTGGTATTCCAAAAATATGCCTTTATGCACTTTTTTTTACAACCTTACATTTTTGCATTTCTTACATAGCAACTTGTGACATTGCAAAAATATGACAATACAAACTCAATGAATCCCCTAGATGATTTAAAAATTTGAAAATGGTTCTCGGACGTTAATCAAAGTCCCCTCCTCGATCTCGATCTCAGATCTTTGGATCGGTCTGGGAGGTCCCATCAATCAGTCGGATCAGGGTGATGGATCAGGATCTCAGAGATCGAATGTTAACAAAGGGTACCTCTAAGAAGTGGTCAATTATGTAAAATATTTTTGTTCTTTGCCATTGATGTCAAAAGGGGAGAGAGAATCACGTGAAAAATATTAGTGAAAGAAAAAGTATATTTTTGTTTTTGATGGTTTTTCACATCATGTGTTGTCATCAATGAAAAAGGGGGAGATAGTTGCAAGTATGAATGAGTATGGTAGTGTTGTCATTAATGTTGTCATTGATGTCAACACAATATAGGTTGTTGCAGAGAAAGGTAACAAGTGATTGAAGGTGGTGCATGTATATTTGAGATATTGTAGAGATGTTGTGAGTAAATGGAGCTATCTTTATGGTGTTGCAGGTGTGCTGATATGATGAGTTACCAAGATCTTTTGAGAAAATTAATAAATAGTGAAGTCAGAATTGTGTGTGTTTTTCAGAATGTTCTCTGGTATGTGCCCCATATTTTTCTATGTTGATCCTATGGTTGTGTAGATCTATAGTTTTTTTTAACGGAATCCTTGGGTGATATATCATAGATTATAGCTTTTGGTTTGATGAAGAGTGAAAGTTGAAATCACTAATTTTTGAACTAGTCTGGAAGAGTTGTTTGTTTGTGGACTAGGAGAAATGTATCTACTTCGCAGTCCTACGCGAGTTTTTTTCAGGTCTTGTGGATCTGGAAGAAGTCTTATAATGGTGTTTGTTACCTAATTTTCACACGCAGGCTCAATCAGGCAAGATAATCATGTGATAGATCTTCGAGAGGCCAAATGGAGCATTCGCACAAGGGAAAATGTCATGAATCTGGTGCTAGGTTATAGGAAATTCAGTTTGGAAGCCTGCCTTGTTCAAGTTCCACATGAAAATTCTCTAATGAGAAATCGGAAAGACCCTAGGGGTGTCACGGTGAGTGAAATTCTCCTACAGGTTCCTATTAGCAAGAATTTGATCATTGTCTCAGCGACAAAAGGTTATGCATATCGGCGAAGAATAAAGCCTTCTCCATAGAGTCTCGGCAACTTCTTGAAGTCTCACTGAAAGGAGGTGGCATCGACAAAGTAGGCGAGCTTCACTGATAATGTCTCACCAAAGTCAAAAGGTCTCCTCCACTCTAAAGGATCTTGGCGCAGGAGATTGAGTTCGCTAAGATGTCACGGTGATAAAGAAAATTCATGCCGATTGAAATGGGCCCTCAACAAAGAAAAGTGCCTTTGGCATGATCTCTCACCGACACTTAGGAGTCTTCCCGAAATGAATACCTCGCCAAGAAAGTTTGACTTCGGTAGGAGGTCTTGCCAAAGAAAGGAATGTCTCCCCAACATGAAAAAAAGCTTGCCAAAGGATTTGGATTTCGGCATAATGTCTCGGTGAAGGAAAGATGTCTTGCCGATCCATGAAAGTCTCAATGAACGAAACGACATCTGCAAAGCAAGATTTCATCGCCAAAAGGTCTTGGCGATTAGGAGATGTCTCGTTGATGGAAGGGGGACCCCACTGAAAGAAATGGAGCTCGACAAAGGATATTTCCTTCGGCATAGTTTCTTGTCGAAGGATGAAGGTCACACCAAAAACAACAAAGGGGGCCTCAATATGGATTTGGCCTTTGGCATAAGGTCTCAGCGACCCGTCGATGTCCTACCGACCAGGGGGATGCATTTGATGTAACATTTTGAGGTCGTTGTGAGGTCTTGCCGACCTAGGAGGTCTCGCTAAAAGCAAGCTAAGCTTGCCAAGAGTTGAGGACTTCGCCCTAAGGTCTCACCAAGATGGCGACGTCTCCCCGACCAAAGAGAAAGTAGTTCATCACCAAAAGATAAGGAGCCTAGCAAGAGGTCTGGCAGACAAGCCAATGTCTCACTGACAACAAAGGTTCTTGCCAAGAGTCTTCCCGAAATGAAGAGTTTGCTAAAGGAAAAGGAATTCTATAAGATAACTCAGCGAATGAAGGTGGTCACAGTGACAGACAATGGGAATCAGCCTAATTAGGAGACCTCGCTATGAAGTCTTCTCGACTTGATAATGTCTTGGCGAATGGAATGCGGAGCTCGATAAAGTGGAGTGCGTTCAGGGAGACACTCAGGAGTCTTGCCGATAGATGAAGCACCTTCGGCAGGAGATGATGGTTTCGGCGAAGGATGGTGGTTTCGCCATAAGGTCTCAGCGACCTGATAGGGTCTCGCCGATACAGGGCACCCTCAGTATAACATTCCAAGTTAGAGAAAGGTCTCCCCAACTCGGTGATGTCTTGTGGACAAGTGAACAGCTCGGGCATAATGAAGGAGTTCGGCGTGAGTCCCAGCGACAAGCGGGTGTCTTTCTGAAACAAAAAGGGGGCTCGGTGTAGTGTTTTTCCTTCGCCATTAAGTCTTCCTGACCAATAGGAGTCACGTTGAAAGGAATGTTGTGTTCGGGGAGACTTAGAAAGGTTTTACATTCGGTAGGATGTCTTCCCAAATTGATGTGGTCTCAACGATGGGAGGAGTTATCGGCATGACCAATGAGGCTGCTATGACATCTTGCCGATGAAGGTTTCTCTTTCTGAAGCAAAACAAAATGAGCTCTCTCCAGAGCAAGGAGGCCTCACTGATAGTCTTGCCAACCCGATAGGGTTTCAACAAAGAATGTAAAGCTCAGGTAGAGAAAAATGCATCAGGTTGACATCAATATACCTTCGCTGATAGAGGGTGAGAAGAGTTTTCCATGTTTTCTAGCTGAACACGATTATCTTGGTGACCACAGAGGCGATATCAGTATGATTTTCGGGCTCGATAAGAGCTCTCATCGACTATCACATGTTTTGCCAATAGCTCCAAAGGGCGTAATCGCATCGGTGAGACACTTTCAGTGTCTTGCCGAGATGCGGTTCCGATCAAAGGAGTTTTTGACCACCCAAAGAAGTTGTGTGGAGTTTACTCAACCAATCAGAGAGATCTGAAAGCAAGCCGTGGCAGTCTGAAGAACATCAACAGGATGAAAAGAAATGTGTATCTGCCCTGGGCTTGGAGAAATTCAATGTAGCTCGGTTGGGAAGGTTCAAGGTGGACATGATGCCAGGAAATGAATGCGGTAGCTGCGAAAGACCTGAAGGCTTCTCTAGGGAATGACTCTTCACCGACATGGACACCCAGGGTGCAACATTAATTTCATCAAAATATCTATGAGAAGATCTTTGTAGTCTGATATTTTGTAATCCCTAAGGGGCTGACATATTTGGATACTTAAGGCTTTTTTTTCCTTTTTGTAAATAGTTTAGATGATACACTCTGAAGAGTTAGTGATTTTTATCAATCCTTTCTCAAAAAATGTATGTTTTGTAGCTCAACTAGAATCTGGAATACAACACAGAGTTCACCTTGGAAGCTAGTGTGCATGTTTTTACTGCTCTCATTTTTGTATTTTTCCTTTTGATTATGCAAGTCTTTAACTGTGTTTTATTAGTCTACATTCATACCTTGAAGTCATGAAATTTTTCTTTCCTTCCTAAGATGTGTATGTAGATCGAGCCTATTAAGATTGATGCATAGATCTAAAAGAAGTTGTGTTGAGTATGTGAAACGGTCGAAGTTAAGTTTCCCAGTGTATGTTCATCTTGTTTTCATTTCATGATTCCTCATCAGTTTGGTATATCACCTGAGAATTTAGTCTTTATTTTAATGCATTCTCCTTCTCCCTTTCCCTTCAAAGAATCAGTAGTTTAGGTGATAACACAAATGAAGCTGGCCTTCTCTGAAGGTTGACCTCTGTTTGCAAGAAACCCACATCTTTAGGGGTCTTCCAATGTTACACTAAGGTGTTGAACATCAGTTTCAACAAGGGTGCAATTTCAGGAGATAACAGTTTTGGCACGCCCGATGGGATAGTGAACTACTTCTCAGTTCATGTTTATGCATTTTATTGTTGTTGTTTGGTGTTTACATCATTGGTTTCAGCCTTTTGGGGGCACTTTCTTTACATACTTGGTGACTCCGAGCTCAAATCTTATGGTTTCACAAGCATAGGTCTTGGTATGTCTCAAAATAATCTGTCAATTCTGAGTTTCCAGCTCTTTGACTGAAAAGATGTCAAATATTTACGAAGATGCTTACTATTACCCTCCATATCATGAGTATGTTGCTCCTACACATCCATACCAGAACATATTGGACCTGCTCCAACAAATTGACCATATGTTATGGGATCTATGTCAAGATCTTCACAATATGAAGATTAACGATATTAATAAAGCATTTGTATGTCTATCTAAGATGTTGGTTGATATCAAGATGCAACAGGGTACCATTATGCAACAACAAGAAATGGCTGAGCAAGTCTACTATTATGATCAAGGAAGAGTGGCGAAAATAATCAAGTTCGAGGGAGACCTTAAATAGGAAATAGATGCTAAGGAAGAACAAATGAAGATGCTCTTTGCTCAGGTGCATAATACTCAAGCTTACTTAGATTATTAGCACCAACTAATGGAGGAGTTTCAGAAGAAGCAATTTGAAGAGAACCTTTCCCAATAGCTGGCTGCAAAAGAGGCAGAAATGAGGCTAAATTTTTTTGAACAAGAGGTTCCCAAGTACATGTTTTCCAGCTTAAGGCAAAGTCAGCCTCTTAACTCCCCTAGTAAGTCTTCACAGTTTGAAATTCCAAGCTTTAAGGGATTCAATTTGATGCAAGAGAATGTAGTACCTGAACAAGATCAATCCATCATCCCTTAAGAGCAGCCCATTGATCCAGATGACTTAATCCTCATGAAGAGAATTAGCAAAGTAAATCCAATGCATTTAGTTGTAGCATGTTACCGACTACAGAAAGAAAACCTCAAGCAGGAGGAGAGGCAGGAAGTAGGACAACAAACAGATGAAGATATTCACTTGCAGGCAGAGGATACCCAAGTTTCACTGGAAAAGGAGCCACATAAAGAAGAACAATTGACTTCTTTATTTGATCAACCACCTGGTTATGTTGAGCAAGCGGAAGAGAGCATGCAGGTTCCTGTTCTACTAGTTGATTTGGAACAACCAGAGAATATTGCTGACTTTTTCGATGAACTTTCTCAATTTGTTGATGAAGATGAAGATCTCACATGCATGATAGCATCTATGCTTGGTATGGAGCAACTAAATGATAAAATTCATCTATATTTAATGCAAAATTGTGAGTTAGATAATATCATAGAAGATTTTTGTTCCAACATAGATGATGAACTAGTATCATATGAAAGGGAAGCATGTGATCAGCCCATTCAAGTTGGTGAGACTATTGAAGAAGTTGTTGAAGATAACGCCTTGCAGCCTGTGAACTTATTATATGAGCTTCCCCACTTTGTTGAGAAGGAGGTGTATTCTATCATGGACAAATAACCTAAGGAACCACAGTCTAAAAATTTGTTTCTAGTTATCCAATAGGGATATCAGCTCCTTAGTCAAGAAGATCAGACTGTAGCAGCCAGTGAATAACCTACATTTTACCTTCAATCGACATCTTTTCAAGCAAAAGATGAAATCTTTAGAGATCAACAAGAGATCATTAAGGAGAGTTCAAGTTTTACCCTTACCAGAGGTTGTCCAATCAGATACCTAGCTCAGATGGAGTCCAATAAAACACCAAGCACCAATCCTGTACGTTCACATGAAGGTACAACAAAAGAAAATATCCAAGATGCACTGACAACCAAACAAGAGTATGTTTAGCTCATTTGTCCTCCTTTGGTTGACAATACGTATGGTCTGTTTGGTAAGGTAAGTGAATTTATTCATCTCTTTCAAAGGGTAGTGCATCGTCTTATTAAATATCTTCTTGTGTCCCATTTTCATTCAGCTACCATTAAGCATGCCAGCCATTATACTTTGAGAAGAAAGGGAAGCTATTTCAACCATCCTGTGAATGGTTTTGTTTGACCACTTTCTTATTGGTTAGTGTAGGGTAGGTTTAGATGCAATTTACATTCCCTAAGTGTTGTCCCAGCACAGTTAGTAGTTTCCTTTCAGCAGTTTTTCCTATTTTCAATAGTTTTCTAAGTGACCTATGTTCTATTGAGTTACAACTATGTTATAGCCATACATAAGCATGCTCCAGGTCCATTCCTGAGTTTTCCCAATGACTCCATGCCCAATGGATAGGCCTATGCTACTGGTTTCCATGTTTAGTAGGAAAACATCCAGCTGAGGTCGCCATAAATGTTACCTAATTTTCACCAACAGGCTCAATCAGGTAGGATAATCATATGATAGATCTTCGAGAGGCCAAATGGAGCATTCGCACAAGGAAAAAAGTCATGAATCTGATGCTAGGTTACATGAAATTCAGTTTGGAATCCTGCCTTGTTCAAGTTCGGCATGCAAATTCTCTAATGAGAAATCGGCAAGACCCCAAGGGTGCACGGTGAGTGAAATTCACCTGCAGGTTCCTATCAGCAAGACTTCGATCATCGTCCTAGCGACAAAATGTTATGCATATCGGCGAAGGATAAAGCCTTCACCATAGAGTCTTGGTGACTTCTTGAAGTCTCACCGAAAGGAGGCGGCGTCGACAAAGCAGGCAAGCTTCGGTGATAATGTCTCGCTGAAGTCAAAAGGTCTCCTTGACTCTAAAGGCTCTCGGCGCAGGAGATTCAGTTTGTTAAGATGTCACAACGATAAAGAAAATTCATGCCAACTAAAATGGGCGCTCGCCAAAGCAAAGCGCCTTTAGCATGATCTCTCATCGACACTCAGGAGTCTTCCTGAAATGAAGACCTTGCCGAGAAAGTTTGACTTCGGCAAGAGGTCTTGCTAAAGAAAGGAATGTCTCCCCGACAGGACAAAGAGCTCGCTGAAGGATTTGGATTTTGGCATAATGTCTCGGCGAAGGAAAGATGTCTCACTGACATAAGGTAATATCGACATAAGTCTTGTCGATCGATCAAAGTCTCAATGAACGAAATGGCATCGACAAAGCAAGATTTCATTGCCACAAGGTCTTGGCAATTAGGAGATGTCTCGCCGATGGAAGGGGGACCCCATCGAAAGAAATGGAGCTCGAAAAATGATATTTCCTTTGGCATAATTTCTTGCCGAAGGATGAAGGTCACACCGAAAACAACAAAGGGGGCCTCGATATGGATTTGTCCTTCGGCATAAGGTCTCAGCGACCCATGGATGTCCTACTGACCGAGGGGATGCCTTTGATGCAACATTTCAAGGTCGTGGTGAGGTCTTGCCGACCTAGGAGGTCTCGCTGAAAGCAAGCTAAGCTTGCCAAGAGTTGAGGACTTTTCCCTGAGGTCTCAGTGAGATGGTGATGTCTGCCCACCTGAAGAGAAAGTAGTTCATCACCAAAAGATAAGGAGCCCGATGAGAGGTCTGGCCAACAGGCCAATGTCTCGTCGACAACAAAGGTTCTTGCCAAGAGTCTTCTCAAAATGAAGAGTTTTCCAAAGGAAAAGGAATTCTATAAGATGTCTCGGCGAATGAAGGTGGTCTCAACAACAGACAGTGAGAATCGGCCTGACTAGGAGACCTCATTATGAAGTCTTCTCAACTTGATAATGTCTTGGCAAATGGAATGCGGAGCTCGATAAAGTGGAGTGTGTTCGGGGAGACACTCAAGAGTCTTTCCGATAGATGAAGTGCCTTCGGCAGGAGATGATTGTTTCGACGAAGGATGGTGGTTTTTCCATAAGGACTCAGCGACCCGATAGGGTCTCGCCGATAAAGGGCACCCTCGGTATAACATTCCAAGTCAAGGAAAGGTCTCCCCGACTCGGTGATGTATTGCCGACAAGTGAACAACTTGGGTAGAATGAAGGAGTTCGACGTGAGTCTCGGTGACAAGCGTGTGTCTTTCCGAAACAAAAAGGGGGCTCAGTTTAGTGTTTCCCCTTCGCCATGAAGTCTTCCCAACCAATGGGAGTCATGCCGAATGGAATGTTGCATTCGGGGAGACTCAGAAAGGAGGTCTTACATTCGGTAGGATGTCTTCCTAACTTGATGTGGTCTCAGAGATGGGAGGAGTCATCAGCATGACCAATGAGGCCACTATGACCTCTTGCCGATGAAGGTTTCTCTTGCCGAAGCAAAATGAAATGAGCTCTTGCCAGAGCAAGGAAGCCTCGTTGAGAGTCTTGCTGACCCGATAGGGTTTCAACAAAGAATGTGAAGCTCGGGTAGAGCAAAATGCATCGGGGTGACATCAATATACCTTCGCCGATAGAGGATGAGAAGAGTTCGCCATGTTTTCTAGCCGAATGCGATTGTCTTGGCGACCACAGAGACGATATTGGTATGATTTTCATGCTTGATAAGAGCTCTCATCGACTGTCACATGTGCCGATAGCTCCAAATGGCGTAATTGCATCGGTGAGACACTTTCAGTGTCTCACCGAGATGCGATTCTGATCAAAGGAGTTTTTGACCGCCCAAAGAAGCTGCGTGGAGTTTACTCGACCAATCAGAGAGATATGAAAGCAAGTCGTGGTAGTCTGAAGAACATCAATAGGATGAAAAGCAATGTGTATCTACCCTAGGCTCAGAGACATTCAATGCAGCTCGGCTAGGAAGGTTCAAGGCAGACATGATGCTAGGAAATGAATGCGGTAGCTGCGAAAGATCTGAAGGCTTCTCCAGGGAATGACTCTTCACCGACATGGACACCCAGGGTGCAACATTAATTTCATCAAAATATCTATGAGAAGATCTTTGTAGTCTGATATTTTGTAAGCCCTAAGGGGCTGACATATTTGGATACTTAAGGCTTTTTTTTCCTTTTTGTAAATAGTTTAGATGATACACTCTGAAGAGTTAGTGATTTTTATCAATCCTTTCTCAAAAAATGTATGTTTTGTAGCTCAACTAGAATCTGGAATACAACACAAAGTTTACCTTGGAAGCTAGTGTGCATGTTTGTACTGCTCTCATTTTTGTATTTTTCCTTTTGATTATGCAAGTCTTTAACTGTGTTTTATTAGTCTACATTCATACCTTGAAGTCATGAAATTTTTCTTTCCTTCCTAAGATGTGTATGTAGATCGAGCCTATTAAGATTGATGCATAGATCTAAAAGAAGTTGTGTTGAGTATGTGAAACGGTCGAAGTTAAGTTTCCCAGTGTATGTTCATCTTGTTTTCATTTCATGATTCCTCATCAGTTTGGTGTATCACCTGAGAATTTAATCTTTATTTTAATTCATTCTCCTTCTCCCTTTCCCTTCAAAGAATCAGTAGTTTAGGTGATAACACAAAGGAAGTCGACCTTCTCTGGAGGTTGACCTCTGTTTGCAAGAAACCCACATCTTTAGAGGTCTTCCAATGTTACACTGAGGTGTTAAACATTAGTTTCAACAAGGGTGGAATTTCAGGAGATAACAATGTTATTTGTGTTCTATCAAAGATGTTTGTGGTTTGGTGCTCTAGAATACTAGTTTAAGAGTAACTATGTGTGTTTGTACAGTATGGATGGACTAATGGAAAATGTTCTATGTATGAAGGTTGTTGTAATAGCTGTGGATTAGTCTAAAGGAAACTAAGATATGTTCTAGTTTATGGTGAAGCATGTTATGTGGTCTACATGCTATCTTCTTGTTACATAAACATGTAGTTCAAAGTTCATTCGTGTTTTCATTAGGTTTGGCCGACCCAATGTTTACACATCATGTGAAGGATAATTATCAATTAAGGAATCATGTGATTGATCCAAGATATTTTTTTAGGTCCTGGTTAAGTGTTGGTTTGGTCTACTCTCATTCTCATCCACCGTGGGAATATTGAGTTGTTCACCTAATTTGAATTTGTAAAATGAAGTGTGTAGAAAACCTTGGAGAAAGTTTCTAAGGTTGAATATGGTATAAATACAATAAAAAATGTTAAGGATTGTATGCCACAAGTGTGAGAAGCAAGGTGGATGCAAGATATTGTGTGAAAGTGAACTAAGGCAGTGAGAACTTCAATGTGCTAGACTCTTGAAAGTAGTGAGCTAATGGTGTCTGCATTTTTTTTACCAAGGTTGTAGATATGTGGAAGTTGTTGTGGTGGATCTTCTATTGCATTGAGATAATGTTCTCTGTGTAACATTCTTCTTTCTATCTTTCTTTATCTCTAGGTAGTGAGCCTCCCATTTGGACAGTGAGTCCTATCTGGATAGTGAGTCCTATCTTGGGTAGTGAGCCCTCTGGTAGTGAGCCTCTTTGTAAACAGTTTTGCTATTACTCTTATATTGTGAGTTAATCCTCGCCATGGTTTTTCCTTTACTAGGTTTTGCACGTAAATATGTTGTTTCTTGTGTTGATATTGCTTTCTATTATTTTCACTTCATTCTCATACTTTATAATAGATTAAAGTGGATGTGAAGCTAACAATTGGTTGATATTTTTATTGGATGTGATTGGTGACAACTGATTCACCCCCCCTCCTAGTTTTCTTGTTCATTTCAACAAAGAGGACCATCAGGTGCTTTTATAATTATATCTTTATATGAGAAAAAATGTCAAGATAATTTTTTGTTCATCCCTTACAAGGTTGAGTTTTGATCAATGCAATCAAACCTTTTTTAATAGTATCCATAGGA
This sequence comes from Sequoia sempervirens, assembly GCA_007258455.2. NCBI lineage: Eukaryota > Viridiplantae > Streptophyta > Pinopsida > Cupressales > Cupressaceae > Sequoia > Sequoia sempervirens. Next base: position 19,403 of record VDFB02127832.1, read on the forward strand.
CCTTGTTCAATAGTATCCATTTCATCATCTATGTCAACATTCATCACATCATTCTTCTTAGTTTCACTAGCTTTGACAAATGAAATGTTATGATTCGACATAGGGTTAGTAAATATTTGCAAGTTTTGGTTGGGAGGGTCAATGGACTTATTTACTTGATCATTAACACCTCCAATTTGAAGTTGACCATAATCTATGAGGTCTCGCACAAGATGCTTAAGAGGCTTACAATGTTTCGTGTCGTGTCCATTTTTTCAGTGATAATGGAAATAAGAATTGCATCTAAAATCCAAAGGTAAATGCTTATTAGGATGGGGAGTTTTAATAGGAGGAAAATTGATCATTTTTTGTTCTAAAATTTGTGACATTATGCTATCTAGGGTATTAGGTAAGGGAGTGAATTTACTCGCTGGATCCCCAAATGTGAAAGGAGTTGTCTTCTTTATAGCGGCCACTTGGGTATAGATATGTTGAGTTGGTTGAGGGGGCTTAAGTTGAAGAAATCAATTATTCTATTTTATAAAAGTTTGATAATTGTTTTGGTTTGTGGATTCAAGATTTTTAGGTTGGCTAGAGGTGGGTTTTGTGTCACGAATACTAACTGAATTTGTATAATCACGAAGTGAAGTACATAAATGTACAAAGGAAGGAAACTTCATCATGCTAAACTTATCTTGTATCTTGGTTTGCAAGTTCTCAATTAACATCCATTGAAGGTGAGGATCAAGAATATTTATGTCGATTTGGGAATAAAGCATTTGGTAATGTGAAATGAAGTCAGTAACCTTTTCATCATCTTTTTTATTGCATCTCATCAAATCAGCTAAGGTCATATTAGGAGTCATGTGCACTTGGAAATGGTTTATAAAGACCTCAACAAGTTCATTGAATGATCAAATTGAGTTGTTTAGTAATGAGGAAAACCATTCTAAGGTGGTATCCTTCAAGGATCTATGGAAAATCTTAGCCAAGAGCTTATCCTCAAGGATAAAATCACTACATAATGTGGTATAAGTGGAAACATGGTTAGAAGGATCTCCTTTCCCCCATATTTCTCAAATCTAAGAATATATAGATCTTGTGGTATCGACATTCTCAATATCTCCAAGGATAAGGGATTGATTTTGACATAGTATGTAGGTTGGCCATTTTGATTTTGATTTATGCTAGATATTTTATTTTTAAGGGATGATATTTTTTGCAAAAGTTGGTTAAGGATGGCGTCATTGTTTGTATTTTGAGATGGAGGTGAATATGGTGGAAGTGTATATGTGTTCGAGGGGGAAGTGAATGGAATGCTTATAGGAGGTAAAATGGTAGGAGATATGACGTGTGATACCACAAAGGTACTAGGATTGCTAGCAAAAGTACCCAAGGTAGAAATGAAATTACTAGTAGGTTGCATTGTTGTTGTAACTTGAGGGTTGGTATAGGTAGGAATAAAGGCAATATTTTTTAGAGGAATTTGGGTTCCTCCTTTAGTTTGGACATTGTTAAAAGGTTGAGTACAACTATTGGTTGAGGTAAGATGTTTTCCAAAAATCAGAGCTAGGTTACGCACAAGTTCAAGTCCTTCTTCACTTTCAGTCATGTGATGTATGCTATCTATAGTAGGGATAGTAGTGGTCAGAATGTTTTCAGTACTTAGTTAATTTTTTAGGTTTGCTAAGTATTCATGGATTTGGATTATGTTTTCTTGTGAAATACTAGTGTCAAAGAGTTATTAATGGTATGGTCCATACCTAGTAAACTAGTGTCAACACTAGTAGTGAAAGAGATAGATAACCCAAGATCCACAATGATTTTGCTATTGTGGGATGACATGAGTCTCGAACTTTGTCTCACCATAGTATTAGTAATAGGATACCAAGTTGTACAACTCATGAAAGGGGTAATCAATGAATGCAAGATAAATGCAATGAACACAAGATAAGTTCTATTCTCTAATTCTGATTCAAATTAAATTAAGATAGGTACAATTAAATGAATGAAACATAAACTCTGCTAACTGGAATATAAATCTAACAACAACAAATAGAAACATAGAAATAAATTTTTTATTGGTGAAAAAGTATTTTAAGATCTAACATGGGACTAAGTCATCTAGAGGGGCGTATGATTCTCAGTTAGGGGTTTTAGGGATTCAAATGCTAATAAACAGTCAACACAAAATACCCAAAAATTAGGAAAAACCACCTGTACTAGGACTTAATATCCTAGAGGGGCGTATGAGTCCCCAATTAGGGTTTTTGCACAAATTTTAGAAAATTTTGATTGAATGTTAGGTTTTTTGGTTTGAATGATGTCTAGACTAACTACAATTATAGATTTCAAGTGAAATTCAATGATGTAAGATGCAAAAATGCAACCTATATGCACTTTCACTAATGCAAGATTTAGAAACCTTGGATACAAATTAACTAATGCAAAACCTAATGCAAAGTTAATGTAAGCTAGATCCAGGAATATGATGCACTCCAAATCAAAAAAGGTGTTATAAAGGCTAGGTTCACAAAAATGAAACATCAAAAATGGTTCACCAAAATGAAACCTTGAAAATGGTTTGTTTTATATTTTTTAGGACATAGAACAACCAATTTCCTACAAGTTTCACTCAAGGAAACACTAGAGATCTCAATCCAAGGATGGAATGAGAGAAAGAGATCTATAGCAAGGTGTCCTAGGGTGTGATTCAAGGTATAAAGGGGGTTCACTACCAAGCTAGGGCTTGGAAGGACAAGAAATGTACATGATATGCAAGAATTAAGTAAATGACCTAGAAATGAATTCAAACTATAATAGTAAAATGAGAAAGTATTGAGGTGCACTTAGAAACTGAAGAGGCTTGGATAAGGGTCTAAAATCCTAAAAATATTGACTTTTGATGCACACTAGAACTCATATGCTAGTAGGGGTGATTTAGTCCCAGATTGGGGTTTCTGACAGAAACTGGAATCTAGAACTGCTAACTTGGGATCTGTTGGAAATATTTGAAATTAGGTATACTAGGACTCATATGCCACAATTGGAAATTTAATCCCATTATTAGGGTTGATCTAAAACTATGGTAACCTCTAATGCTTTCTTGTAGCTTATTTGTTGTGAAATCTCTTAGTCCGAATCACTAAATTGAAACTTGTATGTGACTTTCTCTGATCTTGTAAGGCAACAAGTTTGAAAACTTGACAACTTTCACCAAACTTGCTCTTCAATGGATTCCCAACCTAAATCTACAAATAACAAATCAAAGAGGGGGAAAAAGTGTCATTTTGTTAGTGGATAGGGGTTTTCCTTGGTAGAACCCCATTTTGGTAATCAAACCTTGAAATGAAATGTAATCAAATGAGGAATGATGAATGAAAAAATAAGCACTGTTGCAACACACCAAACCCTTGACAAAAGGCTACAATCTTGTATGTAATGGCTAGCATGAATGCA
>VDFB02127833.1:0-18265 GCA_007258455.2 Sequoia sempervirens
TTGGCGTTCCAATGGACCCTACATTCTATTTGTAGGTGACACACATGCAGTTTCAGACAAGAAGAGACATAGATCAACTTTTTGGAGCATATTCTATTGAATTTTTTCATAAGCAATGATTTTTAGCATCTTTATGAGGTATAATGGGGAGCAACAGTCATCAGAAGAAAGCATGTAAGAGAAAGTTTACAAAAGAACAAATTGAAGCATATATAGACAAAGAGATAGAGAAGGTCATAGGAAGATAAGACAAGGTATGTTAAATATTGATGAACCTAACCCTTATAGTCTTTCAGAGTGAGAGAATTGGAGTGTTCAAGGTGAAATCATTGGAATTGAATATATTGAACAGTGTCAAATTAAAGGTCAGGAATTATTAGAATTGATAATGAAAAGTGCAAGGTAGAAATGTTGGATTTAGAGATGGTAGACATGATATTGAAATTGGAAATGAAAATATTGAAATTGATAATGAAATGTTCAAGGTGAAAATGTTGGATTTGAAGATGTTGAACATGATATTGAAATTGGGAATGAAATTATTCAAATTGATATTGAAAATGTTCAAGGTGAAAATGTTGGAAATGAAGATTTTGAACATAATATTGGAGCAAGTGTAAATTATGTTTCACCAAATTACATGAGAAATGAAGAACCTTGTATGGAAGAAAGATATATTCCAATTTCAAGACCTTCAAGAACCCCTAAATGGTTACTTGAATTTGATGAGAACATTATAAACAATTTTGAAGGCAAGAGGTCAACACAAACTATTCAGTTGTGGGATAGAAGACTTTTCAACCAATATTTTAGTGATAAGACATTGATCGAGCAATGCCAAGTTTTTGTACAATTGCTAAAGATGCAAAAGATGAGACCTTTGCTAGCCAAATTGAAGATTTGTGTGAACAAGAAGACTGAAAAAAATTCTATTATTGTCAAAAATATTTTTAATGCTCTCAAGTCTATTGGAAAAAGTAACAAGGAAAAGGAAAAGGATAAGAGAACTACTCGGAGAGTCATTCCAACTGCCCTAGTAAGCCAGAAATTGAAAAAGGCTCACTTTATGAGAAAAAAATGTACTGATTTTGACATAAATTGTAAAACTTTGGATAGAGCACTTGCAAGAAGAGAAAGAATAGATGATCCTCTTAAAAATGATACATGGGCTTTTGCCAGGAGGCTTCCACATGTTGATAAGAAGCTTATCGATAATGTAAATCAGGTAATTCAATAATTTTTTCATGATAACTCTAGAGTATCGCCCAATGCAAAGGATGTTTTAAAGTTAAGAATTGGCAATCAATACCGTACACCACATCCTAAAAATTTCTTGGAATCAAGCCAAACAATGTTGTTAAAAAAATTTATTGAAACACATAAAAATATGGAAATCTCGCAAAGGACTTTTGAGGGTTTGAAGCCGTTTTATTGTGTGCCTCTTAAGATTTGTAATACTTGTTGTTGCAAATACCATGTGGAGTTTTCAATGTACCATGAGCTATTATGTTATATCCATTCTACTTTGCATACTAATGAAATGTTGTAGGAGTGTGGTGCAATGCATCTTCCGAAATCATCAAGGGTCTTGCTAGATCTATTTTTATGTTCTAGAGATGATGGTTGCTTTTTCTATAGAAATGATTGTTTAAATGAAAATTTCTCATAATGTGGTGGCTTGTCAAAGTTTATTCAATGTTTTCATGAGAGTTTCGAATATGAATTTGGAAAGAATCTTGTTGAGAAAAAGAGATATGAGATAATCAAATATACTTTGCAAAGTGGAGGTGAGAGTTCTAGATGTGAGTTGGTTACAAAAGAATGTGGTGTTGTTAATTTTATTTCAGATTTTAAGGACAATCTTTTCTACAAGTATGCAAGGCATAGTCATAGGTCTTAGTGGTTGGATCAACAATTTAGGATGTGTAAGGACTCTTTTCCAATTGGAACTATTATATCAGTGGTTGATTTTGTAGAAAACTACACATTGCAACCACAAAACAAGGTACACTATCAGTATTACAATTCCATTCAGATTGCTATTTTTGTCCACATAACATTTAGACATGCACCTGATAGTATAGAGGAGGATCAAAAGATAATCAGAGAGTATCATTTTTTATATGAGTGATGATAGATCTCACTCGTCTGAGTATGTCCAACATTGTTTCAATAATTTTTTTGAGTTTTTGCAGGAGCATGATATAGCATTGGGCCGACATCTAATTTGGTCAGATAATTGCATAGGTCAATTCAAGAATGCTCGTATGTTTTATTGGTTGAGTAGAATGAATGTAGATAGGGGTCTACCTCATATTTGGAGTTTTTTCAAGCTGGACATGGGAAAGGGGAGCATGATGGAGCAGGTGCATGTGTAAAGAGAGCTCTAGTTAAGGAGAAATTGAAGATTTCAGGAGAAAAATTCAGCAATGCACATTTTATAGTTGATTGGTGTAGTTCAGCATTGTCACAAGGAGGGACACTTGATTCAATTGTGTGCAGATTCTTTTGGTTCATTGAGGAGGGTATAGTGGGAGGCAAATTGGATTGTCATACAATCAAATATTCTTCAAAGATGCATTCATTTCGAAGCTCAGATGCAAGCACATGGACCATTTGGACATGAGAGTTGGCTTGTTTTTGTCAGAGTTGTATTCAGTGTGAGTGGGATCAATGTGAGTCATGTGAGTGGGTGGATACATGAGTACCACAGTATCTAGCTCCTTTATCTAAAAAAATATCCATGAGAAATGACATAATGGAAATTTAAGTTGATTACGACCTACTTTTAGGTCTACTACAAATAGGACATGTTTTTGTAGTTGTTGCACCAGAGGGGAATGAAGAGATATCAAACTATTGGTTGGCTCGATGTGTGCGGGTAAAGCATAAGTTAACACAATCGATGGAAGATGATGATGGTTTCATGTATCCTATAGGTTCAGTTGTGGTTGCGGGAACTTGGTTGCGAACATACATGATTAGAAAGAATGGCATACCTACATTTGAAGACTACGAGAAACACAAAACCATTCTCATGTATTCACACCTTGTTATAGCAACAAATGTTAAGTTGTTGAAGTATCATGCCAGAACAAAGACAAAAAAACTATGGACACTTAGTAATGTTGATCATGAAGCAATATTGGATACTCTTAAGCAAAGAGATGACCCTTCAGGCACACTTGAATAGCATGTTCAAGAATAGAAGGTAGAATGCTTATGTTCATTATGATTAAGTTCATTAGTGTTATTTATATAATACTGATATTTTATATACTATTGCAATGCATGTGTCTTTAATAGTCATATTTTGTATGCACTTTTACGATATTTTTGGCAAGATTGATCATGGACCTGCTGCAACAATATCTAGCTCTAATCCATTCGAAGAGGTATGCGTCTTTTATAGTTTTCATCACTAGCTCATCATCATTTAGGTTGTTTAGATTAATATAGATACGCTAGTCTAAGGATCTTTTCTATTGTGACAATATAGATTTCTCATTTTCCCACTTTTGCGATATTCCTGGCACGATTGATCATGGACTTGCTGCAACAATAGCCAGCTCTGATCCTTTCGAAGAAGTATGTGTCTTTTATAGTTTGCATCACTAACTCATCATCATTTAGGTTGTTTAGATTAATATAGATATGTTCCTCTAACATCTTTTCTATTGTGACAATATAGATTTCTCATTTTCCCACTTTTGCGATATTCCTGGCATGATTGATCATGGACCTGCTGCAACAATAGCCAACTTTGATCCTTTCAAAGAGGTATGCAACAGATTACAACAATATAGATTGGTTATTCTAAGCATCTTTTATAGTTTGCATTACCATCTCATCATATTTTGTGTCATTTAGAATAATATAGATTGGTTATCCTAAGCTACCTTGATGGTTTGTATAGGTGCTTGTCAGTCCATAACATGAACATACTATTGTTGTTGAAGACTATGCCTTGAATGCCTCTTAGAATAGGAAAATTTTGTAAAATTTGAATTCTCAAATTGGAAACAATGTAAAATGGTCATAATTGTGTATGGGCATAATCTATACCTAGTGATGTTTTTTGAAATATGGGTCAAATGTCTGGAATTGTATAAAGGGTATGTTTAAAATGTAAATGGGCTTGTATTTTGGAAACTCATAGGTTTTGTAAAGGGGTCTATTTTTGTACTTAATCGAGCTACAACCGAAGGTTTTCTTCCTAGCTCTTCCTGTCAGTATGCTCATTTGAACTAGGTTTTGTAATATTTCTTATTTATATATAATAAATTATAGTGGCTTGCAACTTTTGCTCCTCAAACCCAATTCTTTAATTCACAAGGGTGACCTCATAGTCACAAACCTATTTCCTTTCATTTTAAAATTCAAAATTCAAACTTTTCACTAAGTGGTGTCATTCACCCACTTTGAGTTGACTAAACACATGTTTGGCATAATTTGATGATATACGGTAGCATTAATAGCATACAATATATTCATTATAATCACAAAAAAATTAATTTATCTTATAGCATTGGAGCAATTAATAGTGAGACATTTTGATTCAATGCAATAAAAATGAGTAACAAATTTCTAAATACCACCAAGTCCATAGATATTCAAGAGTAGATGCAAAGATAAACATTCATACCCTTATCAACCCTTAATTATCCAATACCCCTATCAACCCTTAATTATGTTAGGTTGATTGTGTTTGATTGATTGGATTTTATACATCCTTGTACCTCATTGATACATTTTCTATTAGGTTTTGCATTTTTTATGTTAAGATATAGTAAATTATATTCACTTGCAATTTGAAGTGTAAATCTCTTGTATTGTTAGAATGAGTACTTGAATGATCATGAGGTGTTGAGGGAAATATTTTTTTCATTAGTATTCTTTGGAATTCTTTGGATATTGTTGTAATGGAATTGAATAAAGAAGGTCATCAATGGGAGTCACACAATCATTGCCATCAATGAAATTGACCATCTCTCACATGTAATGCTCAGGAGTTACATTGGGAGAAGTGGATCATCTTTCCATAATGTTATGGGTTCCCACTTAGTTTATATGTTCATTTTTTAGGGCTATCTTGAGTGCTATCATAATTACACGTTGGTGTGGTTCATGGTATTAAACTATCAAGAATGGTTTTGGTGGCAATTAGTTTGGGGAAACCACTTACATGGTTTTATCTTCCCATTGCTTTGTATAAAAACTTTATTTAGAAACATTATTACATGTCTTGATGTTATTTCAAGATTGGAAGGCGTGGAGAACTGGGTTTTGAAATAAAATGAAGAGTTAAAGGTCCAAAAATGGTGGTTTTTTTCACTTGAAAATAGAGTTTTTACCATAGGGTTTGCAAAAATATCTGAGATACCAGAATTTCTTTGTTTTCTAAGCATATTGGGGCCTAAATAAAGGTTTCTAAGGTGGTGGAAAAGTTTGAAAGGTTGTAGAAGTGCTACATCCAATAAACCCTCAAGAATTACACTAAAAATAAGGGTTTTTTGATTTGACGGTTACAGGTCCGTAAAAATGGAATCCAATTGCAAAATCTTTGTTTTCTTGGAAATTTATTTTCTGCACCAAGGTTTTAGGGGTTTGTGTGGTGTTTGAAGGTATGTTGCTTTGCATTTTTGGGCTAATTGAGTAGCCTGTTCAAGGGTGAATGTATAGGAAGTCAACGCTAGTCCAAAGAAGTCTATGTTGTTTCTCATATATGTTGTGTAATTTGGATATGGGTTTTTGAATCAGTCATTTTTTTTTTTGTTTTGGAAAATTGTGGAGTAATTGGACAAAAACTAGTTTCTCACTATTACAAGGGTTTAAGGGGGTTAAAGAGGGAAATGTGTATTTAGTTGCTTATCAAGTTTTAAGGTAGTTTTGGATTGTCCAAAGAGGTTGAATAATCTTGTTAGATGCCTCAAATAGGCAGGTTGCAAAGAGTTTGTGATTGTTCCCTTGTGTCTTCATCAAATTTTCACCTAATTTGACTCGGTCCAATGTAGCTCGAAGTGATTCGGCATATTTGGGTGCAAGAGAGGACCATCCATAGCATAAACATACCCATATAGACATGTTGGAATAGTTTGTTTGGTCGTACAAGTTGTGGAATGAAAGTTGCACCACTTTGCAACTTTACACTGCTTGCATCTGGCAACTTTTCCCTCCACTGAAAAGTCATCACCATAGGAAAATACCTTCGAAATAGAAAAAACCGAGAGAGGTTTTTGTAGATGGTCCCAACATGATCCCATAGCCTTGAACGGAGATTCTTTAAGAATCATGGTCTCCAAGAAATAGACCTTCACAGATTGTTGCCTTTTAGCACTTTAGACTCTTAAGGGAAATCGTCGGTCCAATGTAGCTCAGAGTGATTTGGCATATTTGGGTGCAAGAGAGGACCATGCCTAGCATAAACGTACCCATATAGATGTGTTGGAACAGTCTGTTTGGTCGTACGCATTGTGGAATGAAAGTTGCACCACTTTGCAACTTTACAATGCTTGCATCTGGCAACTTTTCTCTCCACTGAAAATTCATCACCACAAGAAAATTCCTTCAAGATAGCAACAACCAAGAGAGGTTTTGGTAGATGGTCCCAACACGATCCCATATCCTCAGACGAAGAGTCTATAAGCATCACGGTCTCTGATAAATAGACCTTCAAACATTACTGCCTTTTAGCACTTTGGACTCATAAGGGAAATTGCTAGTCCAATGTAGCTCAAAGTGATTTGGCATATTTGGATGCAAGAGAGGACCATCACTAGTGTAAAAGTACCCATACAGATGTGTTGGAACAGTCTATTTGGTCGTACGAATTGCGGAATGAAAGTTGCACCACTTTGCAACTTTACACTGCTTGCATCTAGGAACTTTTCCCTCCACTAAAAAGTCATCACCATAGGAAAATGCCTCCGAGATAGAAAAAACTAAGATAGGTTTTTGTAGGTGGTCCCAACACAATTCCATAGCCTTGGACGGAGAGTCTGTAAGCATCATGGTGTCTAAGAAATAGCCCTTCAAAGATTGCTGCCTTTTAGCTCTTTGGACTCTTAAGGGAAACTAGTGGGCAACATAGTTAACTTCTTCACAAACTTGGTTTGAAGTAATTTCATTCTTTTTTGTGCATTTAAAATGGATTTTTAAGCCTTCCACCCTAAAAGTGACCTCTAAATAACTTCAAACACTTTAACTACCTCATTCTTAGTCATTTGTTTTGCAAACAAGCATTTTCATTCCAAGAGGCTGAGCTTTAATTTTTGCTTGTTGGATTGAATGAGGACCATGACACAACTTTATTTTTTCTAAAATTGTTCAACATCATTGAACTAAGAATTTATCACACATTTGTAGAGAAAAAAAGGAGTACCATAAACTAAAACACATTACACTTCGGTTCTCACTGACTTGATGTACTCTTCAACATCTCTCTTCTCTAAAAGCAACCTCTAAATCACTTCAAACACCTTAAATACCCTAAAACCAACCCTAAAAATGACCTCTAAATCACTTCAAACACCTTAACTACCTCATTCTTATTCATTTTTTTTGCAAACAATAATTTTCATTCCAAGGGGCTGAGCTTTCATTTTTGCTTTCAAAGAAAAATCTTCCTATGCCATTGTTACACTGCATAGGTAAACTAGGCTTTGTATTGTCCAGACCTATATTAACCTACCACTCTCAAGACCAATGTAACAATGATACAAAATAATGATTTGAGTTTGAAAGATGGGTCACTTTCCTACTTTGGGTGGGATTTCAAACTCTCTAATACTATCATGCATTTCTTTCATTCCTTGTGCTTCCACCTCCCACTTCCTTCTCTTGTGGGCCTTTGAAATTTTTCCTTTCCATTCACATAACACCCTAATACCTTGACCACCACTTCTCAAACCATACATTCCTCTTTGGATCTTTGGGCCTTTTGATGACGTCTTACGTTTGTAAAAGAGCCAATGGGGTATCCTAATCCTCAAACCCCTAGATCCCCATTGTCTTGTGTCCTAACACCCAAGAATTCCATCGCCTGAACCCTTGATGTTGGACCTTGGGATAATTATTTGCTTGAACTTAAAGAAATCATTTCCCTAGATCTCCACACTCAAGCATGCACTTTCACAAAACCTCACCATTGAATGGACTCCACCCATGACCACGACTAACCAAGAATACAATTAATGAGCCCAAATTTGAATGTGAGAAAATGGAAAGAAACTTGGACCCATGTTAGGCCTTAAACCTCTATATAAGGAATACAAATTCATTAGTTTGGATAATCTTTGGACATCATCTCAACAAATCCAAAATTGCAAAGTCGAACACTTGTGTTCACTTGTTGAATCTAAGGACAAAAACCCTTAGGTTATGGAGATTTTTCAATGAAACTCCATTGGTTTCCTAGAGTTTGGAGGATGAAACTTGTTTGGATTTGTGAGGGAAATTTCACAAAAAGGTTGCATCTATATGCCAAGCATAGTGGATTTAAGCATTTAGGCATTTCATCATCCCAATATTTTTCTAAAATATTTTTTGATCATTGTAATCTTGGTTATGAGCAAAAAGTTGAAACAAAAAAATTGTAATCATGAAGTGAGTTATTTGAATTAAATACTCTATTCCAACCAACTTATAAGTGTAGATCTATTTATCATATGTGAATGTTTTAGATCTAAATATTTTGTTTAAATGTTTTGGCTGATTTTCATTGAATTATTCTAGATCTAAGAAATTTGTATGAATAATTTAGTTAAGGATCATTGCATTTATCATTGAGCCTATGGTAAAATTTTCTCATCCTATGACATAAGTCTTGAATTGCTTTAATCAGTTCTAACAAATCAGACTTAAAATCAGTGACCAATGATAGACTGATAAACTTTATCTTCACATTCTGTAGATACCTGTAAAGTGTTTCCTAGTTTATGAACTTCTTGTTGTTCTATATAAAGTAAAAAAATTAATGAAATGGCATTATATTAAAAAATACAAATAGATTCTTTTGTTTAACCTATTCCTTCTAGACTCTCTTCACAAAGATAACCATTCCAAATGTTAAAGTCCTTGATAAATCCTCACTTTTTCATGCACTGAGAACATAAGTTGTTGACAAATGCAACAAATCCTTAAGTCTACTAAAAGATTTCTTAGACCTATATATAAAATGTTCCAAAGTTGATATGGACTGAGGTGGTAGAAAATAAAAAGCTTGAAAAGGCCAATTGTATTTAAATTATTTACTGTTTTGGATATAGAAATCTACTAGCTTTCATTAAGAATAAAATTCTATGGGAATATCCCTTCCTGAGTCAGAGATTGAGAAATTTCTTTACCTAAACAATATTATTCTCTCTACTATTACACCTTATTTAAGTACACTTATCCTTTACTCACAGGGAAAGAAATAGTGTTTGTGGTGTATAATTTTGATGGTTGTCATGACCTCTTGCTTGGGAAGGCTGTAACTGCCCCATTCATTCAGACAACCAGATGTATGTTTGTTGACAATATCAAATAAAACCTCTAGCCAGGGTCCGCTAGTCTAGGGAGAAGCAATGCATGAACTTTTCTTTTTTATTTGGGCTAAATGTGATTAGGATAGACCCTGCCAGGGTTGTATCAAAGCCCAAGAGAGAGATATGTTGAGGAAGAAAATAGAGAAATTATAGTGAAAATGTGCATTAGCATGTCTCATTTTATTTATAGAAGAAAGTACAGTGCACAACAATCAAGCAAAAGCTAAAATCCATCTATGAAATACATTACTCACTATCAAAACTAACCTTCAAATTAAAGAAGAATTTAAGAAGCTATATTTTCATATAACTTCTTCAAACGTATTTAAATTATTGTACAAGGAACATAAAATATTAGAGATGCACTTTCCAAGCAATGTTGTTTTCCTATCAGTTTATATAAAACATAATTATTGTGGGGATTCTATTTAAGATTCAATTAATCAAGGAAATCAGAAATGTTTTGGAGTTTTGTTCTACCAATGCAATTATTTTCTATACTAGCCATTATGGAGAAGGAGTTTATACAAATTTTTTTTGTGAAAAATACATTGTGATTAAATTATTTGTTTAAAAGTTGTCTTGCTTTTTATTTTCTAAAAGAATCCATATTTAGATGGTGTTGCAGTCAGATAAAAATCTATTTTTCACATAGCTCACAACTTTTAATAGTATTATTTTCCTAAATTTCTAGGTCAAAGTGCATGATGATGTCATTTCATGCCTGCAAATAATTGAATCTTCTATTCAACAAATGGTCACAACATCTTGGGATGAAATGATTAAAATATGGAACATTGATGAAGGTAGAGGTAGTTGGGCAACAAATTTTGGCTCATCTAAGAAGACACAAAGTTCCAGTAAGTATATGAAGAATGGCCATATGCTATATTATTTGTATTCATATGGTACTCTAGCCATATTAATTTTTAAAAAAAGGTGAATTTAGGTTATATAAAAAAATTGATGGTTACAAATGGACCACCAAATTTACTAAGGCATGGGAAAGTTGACAAAGAAGAAATTTAGATGGTTTAGGGTTAATCATATGAGTATCTAGTTGTTACTTATGCAATGTGAAATAATTCTTTGAGTTTGAAAGATGTGCAATGCAATTTAATTAGCAATATGAATATAAACTACATAATATTTAACCATTCTTTTTATGCTATTGTACATTGATATTTAACCATTGCTCACTTGATTAAATTATCAAAGAGTTTAATCATGCACATGAGGAGGAAATTAAATTTTTATTTTTAACTTTGTAACTAATCCAATGTCCACCTCTCTAGCAGGAGAGGACTCTCTATGGTGTGCTCCACTCCCTTGCGTGTGATTTGCTATAATCTCCACATCCTGGATGTCATAATCAGAAGTGTCTAATGGATGCTCAGGGGGCTATACAATAGGACCTAAGCATATTTGTTGGCACATATTGCAAATATGTGGCATACAAATATGTGGACCCAAGGCAGATGATGCAGCAATATTGGATCCATCACTAAGATCACCAGACCGTGGTTCAGCTACTAAAGGAGCATGGGAAACCAAAAGACCACTCAAAGAGTGAATGGCCTGGATAGTTTGTGTGGATGCATCCTCTGTAATATCTAGATGTTGTACTAGAGGTGGCGGAGGAAGGGGAGGATGGGGAACATGTGGGCACCTAACTACTCTAGCTGCCCCTGGCCTATCCTGAGGCATACCTCTACCAACGCCCTGGAAGGGTTTAATGTCAAATTAATTGACATGATGCCCTAACCAAAACTCAACATATAATTTTTTAATAAAGTAAAAAGGTACATCAAGATTATTTTTGGGTGGTTTATCAAAAAACATACACCAACGATCCCAAAAGTTATCTACTATGCCCCTATGTGTCCGCTATTTTATAGAAAGTTTTGGTTTGTTAACATTAATTGGAAAACCAGTCCTGGGGTTAATAAATAAAGAGGCTATTTGGGATTTTGTTATTTTGAGATCTTTCACATCATCATAAGAAAATACACATGAATAATATTTCTTCATTTTTTCTCACCACGAATGAAAGGCATTATGTTGGGTGGAGAGGGTTTCTACATTTGTAATTATTCCTATCAATGGGTTTGACATATGGGTTAATTGAGGGATTTTTTTATAAACATTACAAATTCCCCTCAATTGCTCCTATTTTTCATTAATTAAGTCTTCAATTGATGGCTGTGGAGGTGGTGGAGCATTTGGCATTTTTGCATTTTGATTCTCAGCTAGTGGATTTTCATTCTCAACTGGTGGAATTTGTGCATTCTCATTTTCGGCAAACATAATGCCTGATTAAAGTTAAAAAATAGTTAATCTAAAATTATACAATATATATGAAAAACTATTTTTAAATCAAAATTCATTCTCAACTCAATTGTTTCATAAAAATTCAATCAAAAACCCTATTTTGAAAAAAAATCCACAAAAAGCATTCATTTTTTTTTATCAAAATCCATTCTAAATTCAATTTTCTCATAAAAATTCAATCAAAAACCCTATTGTGAAAAAAAATCCACAAAAAACATTCATTTTTTTATCAAAATCTATTCTAAACTCAATTTTTTCACAAAAACCCTATTTTTAAAAAAAATCCACAAAAAACCATATGAAATTATTCAAATCTAAATCAAAATTGAATCAAATCAAATAAAAAAAAAAAAATTACCTTTGAAAATCGAATTTAGCCCAAATCGGATATCTGTTACGCGAAGAATGGATGCACTATGCACCCACGGGTTCTTCACTGCCAAATGACTTCAAAATAGTGACAGATGTTTTTTATATATGCTTTTTTCAAATCAGATATTTGATTTGTAAAACTAGGTTGGGTGTTTGGTATGGTGACTCCCAAGCCTAAGATAAGTCAACATGTTCTTTTCGCATTTTTTGGTCGATGAAAGACGTGTTTTTTTCCTCATTGCCACTTTTTGGCCCACCATTATCTTGCACATACCCGATTGATCAATTAAGGGTTTAAGGTATAAGGTCGAGGGATTAGGGTTGAGGGTTTAATGTATAGGATTGATGGTTTAGGATTTAAGGGTTGAATGTTTAAGAGTTGAGGGTTGATAGAATAAGGGTTTAAGATATATGGTTGAGGGTTTAATATATAAGATAGATGGTTTAAGGGATTAGGGATTAAGGGTTGATGGTTTAAGAGTTGAGGGATTAGGTTTTAAGGGAATAGAGTTGAGGGATTAGGGTTGAGGGTATAATGTATAGGGTAGAGGGTTTAAGGGTTTAAGGATTGAGGGTTGATGGATTAAGGGTTTAAGGTATAGGGTTGAGGGATTAGGATTGAGGGTTTAATGTATATGATAGAGGTTTAGGGTTTAAGGGTTTAATGGTTGAGGGTTGATTGATTAATTTTAAGGTATAGGATCAAGGTATTAGAGTTGAGGGTTTAATGTATAGGGTAGAGGGTTTAAGGGATTAGAGATTAAGGGTTGAGGGTTTTTGGGTTGAGGTATTATGCTTTAAGGGTATAGGGTTTAGGATTGAGGGTTGAGGGTTTAGGGTTTAGGGTTTCTAGGTTTAAGGGTTGAGGGTTGAGGATTTAGGGATAGGGATTAGGGTTGAGGGTTGGGGGATTAGGGTTGAGGAATTACATTTTAAGGTATAGGGTTGAGAGTTGAGGGTTTAAAGGTTAAGGGTTGATGGTTTAGGAATAGATATTAGGGTTAAAATGGTTGATGGATTAGGGTTGAGGTCTGAGAATTTAATGTTTGAGGGTTGAGGGTTTAAGGGACAGGGTTTAGGTTTAATATATAGGCTTGAGTGTATAGGGAAATGTGGTGAAACTTCATGTTGCACATAAAATGAGACATATGTAGCACTTACAAGATGTCATAATTTCTCTAAGAAATTTCACATAGATGTAATTCAACCTAGCCCCCTATTGACACATGATTATAATTGAAAAACCTTTACCAAATCAACTTTTTCAAAACACAAGCACACTTTGGAAAAGTTGAAATTTGGCCACTTATAAAGCAAGCCAAAATATGAGCACATTTTGTCTTGCTCTAAAAATAAATAAAAAGGTAGGAAACTCGTGATCCAAGCCCACATTATTTGTTATTCTCGTGGTCTTGTGCATGATCCGATAAAAAAAATGCCTTTTCAAGTTGTTGGGGAAAGCACATGCAAATTATACACACTCTACCACCTTTCCACCAACTTTGCACAACCCTTTCCCAGTTTTCCAACTTAGGAAGGATTAAATAACATAGCTTTTACATGAAATTTGATTATAAAAACTAAAAATTCCATATTTGTAGTGTTGCAATATAAATTATAATTTCATTGAAAATTATAATTTCACATTATACATTGGACCTCTACAATAGATTTTAGTAATTCTATTAAAGTAATATAGAATTGAACATTAAAAAGGAAACAAGTTCATGAAAAAATCAAATTCTTGAGGATTTTGATGCAAGAAGAAAAAAAAAACTACACGTAATTGGGTAGTTTCTCAAATTGAATATCCAATTTTAAGGTATGTCAAGTCTTGATGCATGTCTCTTTATCACTTCCTATCATACATGCTTAATATAATGCTTTAATTTTGTTATCATGTTGATTTTAAGATTAGATTTTGCTAAGTGTTCAAAATTATGAGTGTTCAACCTTTTACCCTAAGATTTAATTCAACCACTATGTGTTTTTGTTTGTAAAATATCTTACCAAATTTTGAACATAATTGGGCTTTCTAGTAAAAAGCTTTAGTAATTTTAATCGTCTATTCCAATATTTCAAAATTTTCATTTATTCTATTAGTTCTTGTGCTATTTAACACTTCCACTCCACTTGTAGCATCATCACTAGTTTTTTTCATGCACTTCCCTTTCAATGCCTTTGCATATCAACAATTTTTATTTCTTATTTCATGCATTTGTATCTCAATTATTTTTCCCTGTGTTCCAATAATTGCATTCTTTTTATAAAAAAATCATATCAACAAATCCCTAAAGCCAAAAAAATTATACCTTGTGAACCAAAACCTTGATAATGGTAACTATAGATAGACCTAGTGCAATTTTTAAACCACTCTTGACATCTTTCATCCAAAACATATTCAACATTATAATAATCATACACTCATTCAAGCCATCGTTTCATCCATCTCACTTAGATTTTTCTATCAACCATAATTATATAATTTGGATTTAGATTAAACCTTCACCAACCTGCATAGAAATAACCACATCTATTTCAATTTCAAATTATAACCATAAATGACATCCTTAATAATGACATCCACATTTTTACCACTCAACTTAAAAACCTCCATTTTCAACCATAGTAAGAAAAATCCAAACCATCATTCAAAAAAATCAAAATTTTGAATCACTCAAATCTAGATCCTTTAATCTTTATCTAGTAGCTCACATATTGCTTAGTCCACTCTTTCATCCCACTTACAAGGTCCCAAACTAGGATACTAATGGAATCAAATAATTTCACAATAGGAATTCCCCTCAAAAATATTAATCCTATGTATCACAAGGAGAAGCCAAAAACCAATCAAAATCTCCTCAAGCACAAAAAATAGAGAAATTTTTTTAGTACAACCACTATACTCACCAAGGTTGGAAGAACTTTCCAAAAGTCCAAAAACTAAAGAATTCATGAAAAAATAATTAAGGAAAACAAATACCATTTTTTTTTAATTAATCTAAAGTGGGGCTAAACTTCCATTAAATTTTGACATTTCAAAACTCAAAAAAGAAGATACCTCATCCACAACAATGATAACTTCCACCAAACCCATAGAAAAACTATTGGTATAAAAACTACTTCAACCATAACACTACCCCAATTATATACAAACATTAATACTTCCACAAAGACTTCAACAATCACATCCCCTACCACAATATAATACATCTAACTCATCCACATAACTTAGAGTAACAATAACCAAAAGAATAATTATCTCTACACACATCCTTACACACCTCGACTACCTTTAAATCAGTAAAAAAAAATCATTCAACTACATCAAACATCCATGCCACCCCTTAATATTTCACACATAACCCCCCTCCCCCCCCAACCTATCCCTTTGGTCATTCTATTGCAATGAAACCTTTCCCTTGTATTTTTTTTCTTGTAGAATTCCTTCATTGAAATCCATACCTCTTATGTTGGTTTGATCTTTGGGGAAGAAGGGATAACCCTATTTAGGAAATACTTGTGGGTTTGATGTGAAATCATCAACTCATCTATTGTAATCTTTAAGAGTTCATTAATGTCTAGTATTGCAATGAATATTGGATCAAATATTGTAGGAAAAATCCTAATGATATTCTCAACAATCATATTCTCTTCTATAGATTCATCAACAATCCTTACCTAATAGTTTCATATTCCTTACTACCCCTCCTCATGCCCTTTGCTTCCCTCTTCATGCATGAACTTGAGAATCAATAAAAATTTCCTTATTTTAATATTCATTGCTTCCTTTTTTGGACTATTTATATTGTGAGTATCATAATTTCTTGAAAAAATTCAAATTTATGTAAGATGTTTCTTTACTTGATTAGTACTATGGTGAAACTAATCTTTATCTCTTTTTCATGCTACAGGTACAATTCTTTTTTGAGTCGAGGAAATGATCAAATATTCCTCTAACAAGGGAGGAGCAAGCAGCTAAGAATGCAAAGACAAAAGAACAAATGAGGGAACTTCATGGAAAGAAGAAATTGGACATGATAGATGAAGACATGTCAATTGAAGAGGAACAAGACGATATGAATACAAAGAAAGAAGAACAAATGAAGCAACTTCATGAAAAGAGGAGATTTAACATGATAGGAGAAGACGTGTCAATTGAAGAGGACCATGAACCTCCTCTACCACAAGTTAGAGACACATCCTCTAACAAATTCAAGCTAGAGGGACACCATCTATAGCATCTCAAGTTGAAAGTACATCATCACTTACATGTGAAGGAGGTACACCATATTTCCATCTTAACTTCAAGGTACCCTATCTATCCCATCACATTTAAATATTGATGAAATTCCTAATGTTGAAAAAAATTACCTTTGAGAAAACCACCTAGAATTTTACATAGAAAGCCCAAGTATTTGATTGAAATTGATCAAAATATTTTTTAGCCAATGGAAGATAAAATTTCAAAACACACTTGTATAAGATATTCTCATAAGATTTGGCGATTTGTTCTTTGAAAAATTAAATGAGACTAGAAGATGTCAACTATTTGTTGAAATGATGTGAAGTATAAAGTATAGGTCCATAATGAATATTCTTGGTTTGGGAACATCAAAGGATTCAAGAGAAAAATTTATTGTGAAGAATCGAATGAGTGCATACGAGAGTGTGGGTAACACCTCACACAAAAAATATATTAATGTCACATGTTGTGTCATTACATCAACTATAGTAAGTAATCAAATGAAGAAATCTCATCTCATTAGAAAGACAAATTGTCAAGCATTGAGAATAAATAGAAAAAATTATCAAGGGTCATTGGAAGGTGCTAAAGAATTGAGAACATGGATGACAATGAATTATGGGCATTCTTAGGGAGACTACCATGAAAAGATAAACCAATTATTGAAGCATTGAGATCACTAATTGATGAATTTTTGAAGAACTGCACAAGGGTATCTTCAAATCAAATGGATGTGGTAAAAAGGATAAATGGGAGTCAAATCCGTGAGCCACATCCAAAGCATTATTTCGATATGAATCAAACACATTATTTTGGTAAATTTCCAAAGATGTATCCTCAAGTTAAATTTTGTCAAAGATGTTTTGAAATGCTAAAACCTTTCTATGTCAAAATAAATCACACACACACTTGTTTTTGTTGTAGATTACATATCACATATTGAAATTTCTAACCATTATAATTTTTATTGGTCTTTATATTTACATTTGCATACTAACAATGTTTTGTAGGACTGTGGCATACATGCCCCACCTACATCTTCAAGGGACTTCATATCAATAATTTTATATGAAAGAGAGGAAGGTGAAATATTATATAGGAAATTATGCTTGGATGGAACATGACAACATTGTGGTGGCTGGCAACATATGTCAATATGTGAACATATGGAAATCACACATGTAGTTGAAAATTGACTATTAGAGTTCAACAACTATAAAATAGTGGCCTACAATACAAAAGATGGTAAATAAGAAAAAAGGTGTGATTTGGTTATTCAGAAGATTCTAGTGTATCAGTTTATGTCTACATTTTGTGAAAGAATAGCGTATGAGTATGCAAGGGATACACATAGAGCCTGATGATTGAACTTGCAATTCAAGTTATGCAATAGCAAGCTTCCACTTGGTAGCATTGTTTCAGTCATCGAATTTATAGATAAATACAATCTACAACCACATCATGAGGTGCAATCATAATATTACAACTCCACATAGGTTTCTATATTTGTGCATATAGCATTCATTCATACCAATGATAATATAGAGGATGATAGAAAGATCATAAGGGAGTATCATTTTTATATCAATGATAATCACCCACATTCTACAGAGTTCATGCAAGGTTTCTTTCAAGTTTTCTACCATGATTTAGCTAGAAGGGGTATATCATTCAGTCAACATATCAAATGGTTGGATAATTGTGCATCACAATTCAAGAACTCATGGATGTTCTATTGGTTGAGCGAGATGCATAATATTACAGGTGTTCTACATATGTAGAATTTTTG
>VDFB02127834.1:0-10401 GCA_007258455.2 Sequoia sempervirens
CTTTTCATTATGGTTATGCTCATATCATAGTCAATGTTATCTTTATTATAATGGCTATTGCAAAGAAATCCATTCTGATAAAATTTGTAACCACATGACAAGTTCATATCATACTTATCTTCCAAAACATATTCACACTTCATGACATACCCTTCATTGTCAAAATCCTTGGCACTCTTCACAAAAAACCCTTCCACATAGTATGAAAAGTAAAAGAAATCATATTCAATTGCACTACTGATTCCATTATTTCACAAGGGCCTTGATATATGTTAATCAAATATTCTTTGGATGCATCAAAAGAGAAGCATTCACAGGTTGGCTCATATTGCATCAGCATCATAACAAATTTATAAGAGTTCAAATCTGAGCCCTCAAATTTAGACATTTCATTTTTCACTGCTATACTTGTCAAATGGATCATATTCTGATCATTAGCACTCACATCATGTGTAAATGCCTCCAATTCTCATTCAAAGATATAGCTTGATTCAACTTTGAAAGTACAATCTAAATCCATGTAAACGACCTCAAAGACTGGCATAAGCAAATCTAATGTTGGGTTTTATAAAATATGAGTGCTAAAACAATCTTCTTCATAATCTCTGTTGGTTAGATGCACACCACCACAATGTTTAGCTTCTCAACTACCCATTGTATCAATATCCCCATATTTTTCACCCAACATTTTCATGTCATGGAAACCATCTGAATCAACCAAGGAACAATCATATTATGCACCATTCAGGTCATTCATATAAATGTCTGAAACTTCATCATCAAAAAACCTTTCAAGATCACTGAAGCCTTCCATGGAGATTCATATTTACTCTTGATCAACATTTATATTTGAGTCAATCATTAGTGGACTAGAACTCTTATACACTTCTACATCAATGTCATCTTCTACTTTTGTAAATGATTCCATTTCAGTCTTAGTCAAATCACTTAGGGCAGCAGAATGACAATCATTAAAATCAACTTCTTAATCTAGGACAATGTGAGAAGATTCATCATTTTTGTACTCATCATCATTATGTAAGTCACTATGATCTTCATAGGCTGCAAATGTTTCTATATTTGTTTCATACAAGCTATGTTGAACACCTGAGTAACAAGGAATATGATTCATATCAATATGTGAAGGTATACGAGTAGACTCAAAGGCATTGTTATTACTATTAACTGAAACTTCAACACTTGTAGACACATGATCAACATCATTAAACATATGTTCACTTGTCAATATATGCATCCCTTCACTATCACTGGAGCACTTTCAAATTCTTCATTTGGGTCATCCTCATCATAGGGCTGCCCTTGGAATTTTGTCGATACAACACCTTCATCATTTGCACGCTTCTTTGTTTCCATGTCAATTAGTGCTTGAATATGTGCTAGTGAGTCAAGAATATTTTCTTGTTGTTGATCAATAGTTTGAAACTCAACTTGATATGTATCAGTAGGAATCATATGTGAGAGAGCATCAAAGTCACATTTATTTGAAATGATTATTTCAAGAAAATTCATGCCTGAAGGCTTCTTATATGTATTTGACAATTAAACATGGGGTATAGTTGTTAATTGAAGCACATTTGTTTCATCCATGTGCATTCCATTACTCAATGGTTCTTGAATAACATTTGAAAAACCATTATCAATATTTTGGGATGAGATACAAGTTGGGGCAGCAGACTGGTATTTATTAGGAATGCCATTATTAATATTTAAACTACACTTTTTACTTGCACATGAAGCTCTTTTCTCAGGTTTGAGTTTTCTAATCATTCTATACTTGGGTGTGTGCAAGATCATCATGGAAAAAACAGGCCCTTAAGTGGCAAAAAATTTAGAAAAATTAGAGTTAGGCAACTTGACGTAAAAAATTGAATAAGTTATTTATATTATTTCAAAAATATGTAAGAATAGAATTTGTAGCAAATTGAATGCAATTTCTAAACTATTAGGTTTATTTTTTTTTTAAAAATCTATTTGGTGAAAATTTGACATTTCAATGCAGTAGTACTTAAATTTTAGGGAAAAATAAGAAGTAGGTGTCTGTCTAACCACCCTCACCACAATAAAATGATAATATTTTAGACATAAGTACAGAGGACTTCGTGTCCAAATGTGATGCATATTTTTTTTTTATAAAATTTTTCCAAGTAAATAATTAATTATGAATTTTTTATTACAACTTTTAAAATATAAAACTTCATTAATACGAACACCTTAACTTGGTCAAATCTTCATAAATTAATTTTTTCCTTTTAATCCTGTAGTATACAAATTATAGAATGTGATGCATGTTTTAGATTCAAAATTGTGATACCGTTTGAAAGCTATAGATTTTTCAATCAGCCTATCAATCAGGACTTTAGTCGTAATTCAAATAGAAAATGAATAATAATTATTTATTAAATTCAAAGTAAAGCATAATTTATATTGGTGGAAAGTTGAGAATATCTTTTAAAAACCCTTTTTCTTTCATCAATTTTGGGTAAAAGAAAAGTTGTCAGCCATATAACCTACAAATACCCATCATATCACTACTTTTTGGCCCATCATGATCCTGCACATATCCACTTGGAAACCATTTCAATGTTCATTGCAACTTTAAAAGCCTCATGCAAACTTTTCAAGTCTTCATTTCTCAATCATGCTCATCTTTTTATCAAATGCACCCAAGTACACTATAGCGCCATTTGCATCTTGTGTTCTACAACTCCTCGAATGTGAAATGCCTTCATGAAACTTTTGGTTAAACTTCGGGAACCAATTCGTGCTTGATATGAATGTCCATAAACTCGCTAATGATTGAAAACTCACGCACTCTATCAACAAATTGATCATTGAAAACTAATTTGAATTCATCCCAAATGCTTGATTGATTTGGATAGAAAACTGAAAACCATTCCCTAGCATCATCCTTTAAAGGATTTCACAAAATAATTTGATGACATCTTCGCAGTCCAATTTCATAATCATCTATTAAAAGTCGAGATCTCACGAAGGTGTTTTACTGGCGATTCACACCTACGTCCACTAAACTTTGGTACCTCCGCGCCTTATATCAAGTGGTATCATATTTGGGAAACGTTGAAAGTGACTAAAATCTATGGCCTCATACCTCTCACTTTTGAAATCTCTTCTTAAATTGCATAATGGTGGCTGATTACAAACCATGGTTAAACTTGGAACCATATATGGATACGTAGATGGTGACATTCTGAACTAATGCTCTTAAAAAAAATATTATAGAATTAAGAGGCCTTAGGTGTACATGATACATAAACCATGACTTACTACAACAGGAATTTGAAACCTCACTCAAAAGCATAGATCTCAAAAACATACATACTTCCTCATACACGGAATGCAACTAACAATCGAGAAATTGTATGCTAAAATTACTTTTATTCTTTCCCTAGATTGGTGCTTAACTCACTTGAAGGGAACATTTAACATCTTCACATAAATTTTGGAGAATACCTGGAACATTTCAACTGTTGTTCATCCTTTTCTTGACTGAAAATTTTGAAGATCTTCTTCAAATATCAGGTTCCTTATTTAGAGTCGCCACCTCCTTGTATAGGAAAACTTTCAAACAGCTGGAAGTTGTCTGAAACACAAATTCATTCTAGCTTTCTCACAGCAATAGAGACACACTTCTTCTTCAAAGCAGTTGCAAATAAAACCTTCTTCCAAGCATGAAAACTTTAGATTTGAAACCAATTTCATATTCTAGACTTTAATTTGACTCTTTCCTTATGGATAATTCTATGGTTTTGTCCCCAACAAAGTTGCCACTTCTGTTGGTGGATTTTTCTTGCTATCTCTAGTCCTCAGGAGAAATAAAACTTCTAGTTCATGGGACTAGGGACCTAGAACATCAGATTTCTACTATCAGCGGACTAAGGACAAGAAAACACAACATAACAAAGCTTTCAAAGCCTTCTTCACTTCGAACTCCACCAGGCTCAGGAGGGTATTTCCTAATGTTAGAATCATTGTGACGTTTACTGGCTATATCACTGATATAGCTCAAAGTGGTGGATAACTCTCATATTTCTATCAATGGTTTTTCAAAGAA
The DNA here is from genome assembly GCA_007258455.2 of Sequoia sempervirens. Classification (NCBI taxonomy): domain Eukaryota; kingdom Viridiplantae; phylum Streptophyta; class Pinopsida; order Cupressales; family Cupressaceae; genus Sequoia; species Sequoia sempervirens. The sequence continues at coordinate 4,094 of VDFB02127834.1, forward strand.
TTTAAAACCCTGCTAATGTTAATCCCATCTTTCTAGTTGCTCTTCCGAGAGTATTAAACATTGCCATCTTTGAGTTGTTTACAATTGGCCTCTTTTCAAATTGACATGTCAACAACATGTATAGAAAAGAGACTTCCAAACCGGTTCAGAAAAGGACAAAAAGAAAGATGTGCACCAAAACCGTCTTGATGGAGAATAACTTCTTGCTATCGCTTAGCTGTTTTGAGTCGTGCCACCACCGCATTGCAGTTGTCTGAACAGAGACATGCTTGGCACCATTCCAACTAGAAGAGGAGATCCAGACCCTTGAAGAGGAGTTCCATAGCAAAAGAAGTGAAGCATCCCCAAAACTAGAGGAGGAGCTCACAGTCCTAGACTAGAAGCAATTCAAGTGGAAAGAGGAGCTCAAAGAGCAATGCTATAATTAGAGAAGGGGGTGCAACTTCCATAACCACTCTGGATCAGACCAACACTGCATTTGAACCATCCACCCCCTTTCATTGTTATTTTCCTATCCTCTTCCGTTGCCTCTTTGCCATTTGGTGGTGTAGGGGAATTGTGGATAACCCTTGAAAGGCTCCTTGTGACTGAAAAGGCCTTTCAAGACCCCTTTGGTTATCCAACAAATTTTCAAGGCCCCTTTGGCTATAAAATAGTCTATTGAAAAATTCTCCATCCTGTATCACAAAATTCACATCTCAGGAATGCACAACCTTGTCCTGTGGATGAAAACCTCATCACTCGAACCGTTTTCAAACAATCTCCAAGAATCATCTTGACAATCACGCTTGGCCAAGATGTAGATTCTTATGCTTTATAAGGAAACTTGGAAATCCTAAAAATAGTCCATCCCTATGCACTTGTACATGCAGACCATCTTTTCTACTTTATGCCCCTTTTAAAACTTTTGTAACTTCCTTCCGACCACCAGTTCTATTATCCTCTCAAAAAATCTTTGCTACACATACCCACGCAGCCTTGTTCGCCGTCGTTCTGAATTCCCTGTCCCTGCCACCTGTAGGAAATTATTACTCATCCTTTAGGAGCCTATCCTGAAAAGGTAATTTTTTCATGATCTTCATGTCCTTTCAATCATAATATTTCTATTTAAAAGTCGCATGCATTCTAATTCACTCGTGCCAACATTCTTTTTTGATTTCAACCATTGATATGGGCCAATGTGACGACCGTCTTTATAATGCGATTTTGAATTCTGATACAACACCTGTCATTTCTTATGGCGCCTTCCTCAGACCACCTAGTGGCTCTTCCCTTTACTCAGCAAAACAAGGGAAGGTTTCTTAACGAGTTCTGAGAAACAAGCCCTCAGCCACTCATACTCGGGAGCTTAGCAAGAAAAACATTTCCCTCCCAACGAGTTCCGAGTCCACACACTAGGTATCGCACATGCCAGGTTGGACACAACTCGGGGCTCGCAGAAGTCTGGAAACATACTTGGTCGGGTGTCAAGTTGAAACATCAGCATCCACTTTGTCTAGCCTGTAGCACATCCACCATTTACTCGAGACTCGTTGAAGTGAAAGAAACACACTCGCTGAGCCCTGAGTAATTATTCCACAACTCTCCAACGACTGTTTTTGTCAGTCTCTTGCTCTAATGGGAAAGGACACATGTTAAAGATCGAACCTTTGGTTACACAACGAAACTCGAGGCTTGGCCAAGCTTGAAATGAGCCCCCACTAAGTTCCGAGTCCTACATGGTCGCCACGTCCACATCCAAAGCATACTTCTATTGTTTGGGACCCACCCTTTGGCACTTAAAGCACATGCTTTAAATCAAAACTAAAGGACACTCTACATGCAAAAGTAAAATATTATTTTATTTACATTTTTTAGGATACCGACAGAATAAACATATGAAAATATGGGGCCACTTTCCAAACTATGGCCATCCTCTCGAGAAAAGACCTTAAATATTAGAAATCGGAGCGGAAGGTCAGCAATTTAAAAGAGCATACCCGCCAAAATATATTCAAAATTTTCTTGGGGTTTCAATACTTTTCAATGAAACCCATCTCTTGGGGCTAACAAACAAATAATTAAGCAAAGAAAACGTCGATTTAATATTTTGTGCGGTTACTGAACACATATATCTTAAGACCAGTGCATTACTCCTTAGCACATATTCAAATTCCCCACAAACTAGTAGATTTTACAATCCTATTCCTGAATATAAATTCCTTACAAATATATTCTCATCTGCTCATATGAATCATTCTTTAACAATCATGCAGTTATCCAAAAGCCATTGCAAAGTATAACTAGAATTTAATTTCTTCCTTGAAGAAAACCTAATTATTACTTCACATTTGTAGGAAAATTGCAGAGACTATCTCATTTACCCTTGATAAATGAAAACATATAATCAAAAGACAATTAACATGAGACAATTCAACAAAACATTTTCTTTATTCCTTTGTATGTTTAACATCCAATTTCATCATAAAAGAACTTCTATATCAAAAAACAGTTTCCATAAGTCACTTCGGATATATTTTCAGAACTCCTTTAACATGGCCGTGAAATCCTTTTTATAAGAACAAGGGAGCATAAAGCTTTAGGCTGATCAATGCCACATGTCACCATTCAGTTTCTACACCACTAAAGGGAAATTAATAACTTTTCGGGAAGAACAACAGAAAATGAGGAAACACCTAGGCTCATAACAAATTAAAGTTTGAATGGAATCATTCTTCCTACAGTTGTACAACTTTTGATAAGTTACATATGAGACAAGAAAAACACTGCATATGCCTTAGTGGAATACATGAGAATACGAAATAAAAGCAAAGCACTAAAAATTACTTAGGTCTAATGAATTACTTCTCTCTAGAGAGGACACTTTGACATGAATCAAGGTGAGCATAATATGTCGGGCTAACCAAACAAGCATTTACTTTGTTTAAAATCCTGGAACTAAATTCTAGCTGGTACAAACTGCTTAATTGGATCTGTAAATTCTCCACCACTTTGTCAACATCATCCATAACCTTGTCAAGTACATTGCAGAAGAGACAATTTCCTAGCTCTATTTTCCATTCCTATTGTGTTCTATGCTCTCCATTCTCAGTTGCGAAGGAAGGAAGAGGAGTACCCTACAACTTATGAAGGTCAGAGGCAGAGGAATTCACACAGTAAAAATAAAACTTAAAAAAATATTTCTTCAACACAAAGCTGTTGCTCGTTAATTTCTGTTTGCTCACATTCTCATTCATTCAATAAAAAGTAATTACAAATACAAATATATGAAGAAGTAAAAAGTCACGTGAATAAATTTTCCACGGATGAGGAGGCCCGACAAAAATTTATTACAAAAATACTTAACTATCTTTTTCCTGTCAACACGCATTTAATAAAACACCTTTACATCAATATAAAACTTAAATATTAAATTTTTCATACTCCCAAATTTTTTGGTGGTGGCAGCTTAATACATGGTTCCCCGCGGTATCGCAATGGGTAAAACCCATATTGCGATATCGCGGGCAACGATTAGTTGACGACGCGGTAAACGGCGGTAAACAGCTGGCGGTTAAAATAAAACAAAATATTCTGGAAGTCTCCCACGGTATCGTGATGGTTAATTTCTTTATTGCGATATTGTGGGCAACGGTTGGTGGAGACGGCTACAGTTAGGGTTTAAATTCCAACACTCCCCCTTAAACATAACTGCATTATCCACCATGCCCAATCTATTTCTTTGAAAAATGAAATTATCTCTTCCCAGTGCCTTTGTGAAAATATCTGCACTTTGCTCTTCTAATCTACAAAATTCTAAAAATATGTCACCATTGTTAATTAATTCCCTGATGAAGTGATACCTGGTATCAATATGCTTGCTTCTCTTATGAAAGACTGGATTTTTTGAGAGAGCTATGGCTGAATTATTATCACAATAAATTTTTGTTGCCTCCATTTGTTCATTTTGCAATTCTTTCAAAATTATTATCATCTAGATTGCTTGGCATGCTGCACTTGTGGCTGCCACATATTCTGCTTCAGCTGATGAAAGACAGACTATTGGTTGCTTCTTTGAAGACCATGAGACAACTCCAGTCCCAAAATTAAATACATAACCAGATGTGCTTTTTCTGTCATCAATGCTGCCAGCACAGTCACTATCTATGTATCCTATGAATTTGAACTCATCTGAACTTGAATACTTAATGCCAAAATTCCTTGTTCCACTTACATACCTTAAAATTCTCTTCCCAACTTTCCAATGGGTGTCTTTTGGTGTTTCCATAAGCCTGAAAATCAAACTTACTCCATACATAATGTTTGGCCTTGTGGCTGTGAGATACATGAGACTTCCAACAAGCCTCTTAAACAAAGTTGGATCAACATTAGACCCTCTATCATCATTGCTTAGTTTCAGACCTGTCACTATAGGTGTTGGTGCTGGTTTGCACTTCATCATATTAAGCCTTTCAAAATGTCATTTTGCATATTTTGACTGTGAAATAAAAATACCATTTTCATTTTGATTCACTTCAATGCCCAAAAAATACTTCATCAGACCTAAGTCTGTCATTTCAAATTCTTTCTTCATGTCTGCCTTGAACAGATCAATTGACAAATTTCTAGTGAAGATTAAATCATCAACATATAAACATACTATCCGTATTTCACCTTCTTCATTCATTTTTGTATACAGTGTGGGCTCACTGCTACATCTATTAAATCCATTCAGTAAAAGATAACTATCTATTCTACTGTGCCAAGCTCTTGGGGCTTATTTCAATCCATATAGTGCCTTTTTCAATTTGTAAACTTTGTCTTCTTGACCCAGAATTTCATACCCATGTGGCTGATCTACATAAACTTCTTCTAAATAACCATTTAAAAAAGCTGACTTTACATCCATTTGAGATACAGACCACTTATTCTGAGCTGCTAAAGCTAAAATCATTTTTATAGTATCCAATCATGCTACAGGTGCAAATGTCTCATTGTAATCAATTCCAAGCTGTTGTGAATAGCCCTTTACAACCAATCTTGCTTTAAACTTTTGAACTTCATCTTTTTCATTCAATTTGGTTTTATAAATCCATTTCACTCCAATGACATATTTGTCTTTTGGAAGACTGACAAGATCCCATGTCTAATTCTTTTCAATTGCTTCAATCTCTTCATCCATATCACTTACCCATTTATCATCTTTGACTGCATCTTCAAAATGAACTGGATCTTCTATTTGAGAATAAAATACAGAAAGAAAAATCTGATCTGAATTATTCTCACCTTCATTTTGCTCATATATATCTTTTATGCTTCTGATTTTCTGTCTTCTCAGACTTGCCAATGTAGGATTTGACATATCACTTGAACTTGTGGAATATGGACCCGATGGTCCTGTTGTAGATGGTGTTTGTTGTCCTCTTGTTGGACTGCTTCCTTGAATGGTTGAGGTTGTTCTTACAGTCGATGTTGGTGTCACTTGTGGACTACTTTGCTGAGCTTGAATGGGAGTGGTAGGAGTCACAATAGCTGGAATATTTGTTGATGCTGAAACTTCATTCTCCTCTTGAGGTATACTAGATTAAATATTGACTGTCTTCTCTATGCTTCCATCCCATGCTTCATCTTCTACAAATTGTACATCTCTGCTAATTATAACTTTCTTTGTTGTTGGATTATAGAGCTTATAAGCTTTGGATTATTTACTGTATCCAACAAATATACATTTTTCTCCTTTGTTATGTAGCTTCCTTCTCAATTCATCAGGCACATGTGCATATGCTACACATCCAAATACTCTCATGTGAGTAACACTATGTTTTCTTCCTGTCCATGCTTCTTCAGGTACCATATTCATGACATTTTTTGTTGGACACCTATTCATTATATAGGCTGCACAAGATATTGCTTCTGCCCAATATTCATTTGACAAATGCTTGGCTTTCAACATGCTTCTAGCCATTTCCATGATTGTTCTGTTTTTCCTTTCAGCTACTCCATTTTGTTGAGGTGTGTATCTAGTTGTGAACTGCTTGTGAATTCCATGATCTTTGCAAAATTAAAAATTCTCTTGAAATATATTCACTACCTCTGCTCGTTCTCCAACACTTTGATATAATAACCACTTTGTTTTCAACCAAATTCTTGGTAATGAAGCAGATCAAACACTTCATTTTACGCTTTAGAAAATAAACCCATGTTTTCCTTGAATAATCATCCATAAAAGTCAAAAACTAAAAACTTCCACCAATTGAAGGTGTTTGCATAGGTCCACACAAATCTAAATGTACAATTTCCAAAGGGGCTTTTTCTCTAGTTGACTTTCT
>VDFB02127835.1:0-25208 GCA_007258455.2 Sequoia sempervirens
TTCTGCATCAAATCAAGCAAGGCCCCCTTCACTTCAGCAGTGGTGATAGTCAAAAAGAAAGATGAAACGATGCGCATGTGTGTGGACTATCGTGTGTTAAATCAAAAGACCATTAAGAACCGATATCGTATCCCTAGGATAGATGAGCTTATTGATGAGCTCCATGGAGCCATGTATTTCTCAAAGATTGATCTCAAATCAGGTTACCACTAGATAAGGATGAGGGAGACAGATATTGAGAAGACTGCCTTTAGATGCCATTCTGTGCATTTGGAATTCCTTGTCATGCCATTTGGTTTGACAAATGCTCCAACAACATTTCAGTCTTGTATGAACAGGATTTTTAGGCAGTAGTTAAGGAAGCTTGTGCTCATTTTCTTCGACGATATCCTCATCTGTAATGACCCCTTCTCAAACCTCGTCGTTCATGTACGTTGGCCTTTTTTCTGGAAACCCGAAGGCTAGTCGGAAGGTAAATTAGGGTTTCCTATTTTTGAGGAGGACTTTGCTCAGAGATGGTGGATTCAGTGGCGGATTCCTTCTGGGTTTTCAGAGGGCTTCGTAATGGTATGTTCATCTCGGTTTTCAGAGCACTTTGTGGAATTTACTATTTTTAGTAAATTCTATTTTTGGCAGTATTCAGGATGGTATCAGGCAATTGACTTTCCCCTTCAGTTGACTCAAGTGGCGTATTCAGTTTTGGACTTCAGAATGCAGTTCTGGGAAGACGAGCTCATTTCACTTAAAATAACATTATAATTAAAATGTTATTTATCACCTTGGCCTAGTCGAATGACTTAAGGTTATTTTAAAAGGTGGACTCAAAGGGTGGCGCCTTCATAAAGATTATATTTAATATTTGTTGAGTTCTCCTAAGTCAAGCAAATTAAATTGGGCGCACTTATCAAGGTGATGTTTTTAATTAAATATGATTATTGAGCTAAAGGTGAAAAGGACGCCATATTGAAGGAAGAGATTAGGGTTTGAACTTTGAGTTGGATTTTAGGGTTTCGTGAAGTCAAACGAAGCTTATAAAAAGGAAGTCTTGTGCATCATTTGAGGATCTTTTGGAAATTATACTGTTATGCTGCCGGATTGGCTCTGGGACTGCTTCGAGGAATGAAGGCCTCCTAGCATTGGGCATCACTTCGTGTTTGAAAGACAACATCTAGTGGTGATTCTGTATCTGTGAGTTGCATTTAGCTCGTGCATTGTGTTTAGTTTTTGCATAGTTAAATCTGTTTTGGCATTTTAGTGTTGCAGCCATTTAGCTTCATTTTATACAGCAGATTGCATGTTTTATTCATATCTTGTAAAAGACAAAAAATATTCTTCTGGGTATCTTCTCATTCTCTGTATTTGGCAAGGGCGAATAGATTCTCCAGTTTCTAGATTTTTTAGTGCTTGCATTATTTTTAAAAAGAAAATCGCCTTTTTCAGCAAGGCCGTACCTTTTTGCATTCTTGGGATTTGTGCATTTTTCATTGGTTGCATTTTGGAGTCTGGGTTAAGTTCTAGTTTGAGCGCCATCATCATATTAGTCTTATGCATCTTAGTTTGAGCAATTTGGGTGAGTTATAAGGGAGATATGAGCAATTGAATCAATTCATAGGCTGCTGGTTTTTATTACAAAAGTGCAGATTTGAGAACAACAGAAAAACAGAAATGTTAAGTACAATCTTTGTAATGATTTGATATGGCTTCTTGAATTCAGCCAAGAAGAGATTTTATTGTATTGTATGATTCATATTTCCAGCTCTAACATCTTGACAGGCGTATGATATTACATTGTGAACTGACCAGTAGTACTGGCAGTCATTCTCCAGCTTGTTGCTCTGAATTTGTATTGCTCAATTTCAATTGAAGTTCGTAATAGATAGATCTCCGCCCTATGGTCGCTACTATCCCACTCCGGGTTAGCCAGCACATTCTGGGTGTTGAGTAGTTTCATTTCTCAGCATTTATCTTTCAAGCTTTGTTTGTATTCACTCCGTCATATGGTCGCCCCTCACTCCGCTTTGGATTGGGTAGCACATACTTGGCGTCGAGTTCCTTTTCCAGCATAAGCAGTTTATTTTAGATCCTCTGACCAATGCTCACCATCATCGGTGCCATTCTGGTTAGAGTTGCTTTCTTGCACGCTTGGTTTTCTCATCTAACCTTAACGGGTGCACCGCTTTTGTAATGTTGTAATATGATAATTGAAAAACAAAAAAATTTTGCTCGGAATATTTCATCTACAACAAGTCATGGGAAGAGCACCTCAAGCACTTGGACGAAGTGCTTAGCATTTTGGAGGCAAAATGCTCGTTTGCAAAAGAATCAAAATGTGAGTTTGGGATGAGGGAGTTGCTTTATCTTGGACACATTATCAGCTCTAAGGGTGTTAAAGTTGATTCATAGAAGATAAAAGCCATCCTTGATTGGTCACCTCCAAAGAACGTGTCACAGTTGAAGGGATTTTTGGGGTTGAGCGGTTTTTACAGAAGGTTTGTGAAGGGGTATTCTCAAATGGCATCCCCCCTCACTGATCTTACAAAGAAAAGAGCCTTCCAATGGACGAATAAAGCACAAGGAGTCTTTAACAAATTCAAGCATTTTATGAGCTCGTGTCCAGTGTTGGCTCTACCTGATTTTTCTAAACCGTTTGAATTGCAGTGAGACGCTTCATGAGGAGTTGGAGGCGTCCTCATGCAAGAAAAACATCCTGTTGCCTTCGAAAGCAGGAAGTTGAGAGGAGCTGAAAGATCTTATTCAATTTGTGATAAAGAGATGCTTTCCATCATGCACGCATTGGCCAAGTTCAGACAGTACTTGGTGGGAAGCAAGTTCGTGGTGAAGACTGATCATAACAGTTTTAAGCACTTTATGCATCAAAAGGATCTGAATGAAAGGCAACAAAAGTGGTTGAGTAAGCTCCAAGCTTACGACTTTGACATTGAGTATGTCAAAGGCAAAAACAACATAGTGGCGGATGCTCTATCAAGAAGACCTTATTTGAATTCGCTATGTGAGCTTACTGCAGATTGTAAGGAGTTAGTTGCTGCTGATTATGCAAAAAATCAGTTTGCAACAAGCATTGTAGAAGGTCATTTGCAAGATGAAAGATATCAGCTAGTTGATGGTTTGATTCTCTATAAAGGTAGAATCTTTTTAGTGCCCAAATCTAAGCTTAAGAATAAGGTTAAATAGACTTTTCATGACATTCCCCTTGCTGGTCCTCAAGGATATTTCAAGACTTACAGGCAGATCCGTGAAAAATTTTCATGGAAAGGGATGAAGAAAGAAGTCTTGCGCTACATAAGGGAGTGTCCAACATGTGAAATGAATAAAAATAAACACTATTTTCCAGCTGGTTTGTTGCAGCCTCTACCCATTCCTAATCAGAAATGAGAAAGTATTGTGATGGATTTCATCACGGGGTTGTCGAAGGTACAATGAAGAGATTGTATTTATGTTGTGGTAGATAGATTGACCAAGTTTTCTCACTTTTTTTGCTATTACAAGTTCATTTACAAAAGCTCAAGTAGCTGAATTATTCTTTAGAGAAGTGTTCCGTTTGCATGGATTGCCGAAGAATATTGTCAGTGATAGGGATAGCAAGTTCCTTAATGCTTTTTGGCAGGAAATTTTCAGATTGAGTGGTACAGTTGCCACACCAAGCACTAGTTATCACCCGCAAACAGATGGTCAATCGGAAATTGTGAACAAATGGTTGGAAGGCTACCTTAGAAATTATGTTTCGGGGCAGCAAAGAGCTTGGGTAAAATGGCTTCATTTGGGGGAGTATTGTTATAACTCTTCCTATCACATGTCAATTAAGATGTCTTCATTCACGGCTCTTTATGGTTACTAAGCTCCTAACTTTGTAGATTTGGTGTTTGGTGATAGTAGAACTCCTCAAGCTAAGGATATGTTGCAAAAAAGCCAAGACATTTTGAGATCATTGAAGGAAAATCTTCATCAAGCTCAAAATCAGTAGAAGATGTACGTTGACCAGTAGCTTGTTGAATTACTTCGAAGAGAGCCATTGGTACCTCACACTTTATCCTCCTGTATGGTACGAAAGCAATGATACCTATCACATTGGAGTTGTTCGCTTTGCAGTTGGCGACCACAGTAGAAGATGGAGAATTCGCAGATCCTATTTAGGAGCGCATTCTGTACCTGACAAAACTTCAAGATGAAAGGGTGGAGGTGGTAGATAGAATCACTTAGCACCAGGAGCGAGTGAAGAAAATTTTTGACAAGAAAGCTCGCCAACGAGATTTCAAGGTTGGAGATCAAGTCCTCCTGTGGGATAAAAGACATGAGCCCAAGGGAATGCACGAAAAATTTGATTTCTTGTGGCTAGGACCGTTCAGAATTCACGAGCTCGCAGGAGAAAACGCCTATATTCTCTCGCACTTGGATGGAAGTCTCGTCCCTCTACGACACAGCGGGCAGTACCTGAAGCACTTCGTCCCTTTGGGGTGGAGTAAGTTTTCGCAAAATCAATCTTTGTAAATATTTTTCTTTGTTTTTCGTGATGTGTTTCCCCTTTCCGTGATGTTTTCGTTATGTTGTGTTTCCCCTTTCCGTAACAGTCCTGTTGTGTTTTAGGTGATTTGTAGGGAAGTTTGACTATTGGGTGATTTCTAGGAAGTCCGGTTTTAGGTAACTTAAGGAAAGTCTTGCAAATAGGTGATTAGGAAATGATGCTGACTCCTATACCCAATGGACAAGGAACTGGTCTAAAGCTCAAAACTCCAGAGATTCTATGGTTATCCTATGCCGTAAGTATCCGTCATGGTCCCCAAACAGAGCCAATGTTGTACCCCAAAATAAATTTTTTTGTTACACTTATACATTTTGAAGAAATGAGTAAAAGTCTTGTTAAATCTGTCAAAAAAGGTCAAAATTTGGGTGTGCATGTCTTTCATGAGGGGTTAAAATGTAAAATTTCCAAAATTTGATGATCTGGGTCTACTCAGAGCTACCTAATCTACAAAATCCAGATCTCAGTTTTTCATCCCTACTTTTTAGGAAAATTTCTAAAAATAGAAACTTTTTTGGGTTTTTGGGTTTCTTTTGGAAACGAATACTAGCAAAACTTTTTAAAAATAGAAAGTTGGTCCGATAGGTCCAGATTGATTTTGATTGGCTCAAAATACTTCCATATCGGGTTACGTCGAATATCAAAAGATCGTTTGCCCTAGTGGGGCTATTCCTTTTGAGAAGCATGTCAGGAGCTCAGGAGGTCATCATGGAGGTGAGTCAATTGCCAGGTAAGGATTCAACACTCAAGCATTCAACGAAGGTGAGTTGGTGAGCAAGCACGAAGAACGAAGAAAGAAGGGTGAAAACTGTGAAAATATTCTAACACTGCTTGTCATGGGCGCACCAGGTGGGAATAGGCCCCATCTTTTTAGGGCATTAAATGTTGAAATTAGGGTTTAAGCCTCCAAGCAAAGTTGCTCGTTTCTTCCAGCTTTGCAACGAATCCAACGATGCAGTCATCGATCATCCAATCGTCCGGAATTCGAGATCAAATAGGGAGGATCCAAATAGAAGTCGGAATGAAAAAATAAAATGAAAATCACCAAAATTTGACTAAGTCTGGGAACTTTGGGCGCCCCAGGTGCCCAGGGGTGCCCAACTTTTTAAGGGTCGTAATCCAGCAGTTAGGGTCGGAATTCAGTCTGCTTCGCAACGAATGTCTTTGTTAGGGCATCTGAATGGCCAATATCTGGCAAATCTAGATCAGAGATGAAAGTATAAGATGAAGATTCAAAGTTTGAAGATGAAATCAAAGGAAAATATTCTAAGGCTGGAGCAAATGGGCGCCCAAGCTTTTGGAGTATTAAATCTACCTTTTTGGTGAAGTGACTCCCAGAGAAACCCCCTCCAAAATCTTCTCAGCTTCGTAATGAGCCCAGCCGTCAGTCAATCTGAGCTCCGGAACACCAGGTCAGGTAGGATCATCTGTAGAAGAGAGTTGATGAAGAAATGCTGAAAATGGTTATGTCTGGTTAAGATGGGTGCCCTTGGAGAGAAAGGGCGCCCAAGGTTTTGAGCTCTGAAATGATTGAATTCACAAATGCATCCTCCAAGATTACTTCGTCGGAATCAACCAAGCTATCTAGTGAATCTGATAGTCAGTCGATCTGATCAGCGTAGCTCCCGGAATCAGAATTTCATCAGAAGATCAAAGGGAAAAGGAAGAACTTGAAAATCATAAAAATGGCTAACTCTGGACAAAATGGACGCCCCTGGAGGAAATAGGCTCCCACAAATTTGAAGGTCAAAATGAAGTTTTTCGCCAGAGATGCTTCTAGAACAATCTTCTTAGATTCAGTCGAGGTTCGCAATGAATCATTTAGCTCGCCCGCTGGATCCGCTGAACATCCATAAATCAGGATCAAACCAGGGGTCAAAATGGAAGAAAAGTTGAAAAACTCAGGAAAATGGTTAAGTCTGAATGAAGTAGGTGCCTCTAGCCAAGAAGGGCGCCCAACTTTCAATGGCTTAGTGAAATTTTCGAAATTTTCAAAAAATTCAAACTTGTGAGATGAAGAGAATGTCCAAGTTCATTGAACAGGCCAATTTTAGGGTTTTGAAGATAAAAGCAAAAGAAAGCAAACCTATTTCAAACCCTAAGTCTATTTAACACCTCTCTTCAATGTAATTTTCATTATTTTTGCGGGTAGCATTCAAAGGAGAAAGTTGGAGAAGCAAGTTTGAAGTGATATTTCAAGATTCAAGAACTCAAGTTTGCTGATTCTTCACCAATTTTTTCAGACCAGCAGCATAGGGCCTTGCTTTTTCATGCTTTTTCATCCAGAAGATCAAATTTTTCAAGAAGGCGGCCAAGATTTTCAAATTTTCAGCCATCTGATTCTTATCATCTCATTCTTCTGAAGAAATTTTCAAGAAATTTTCTCAAGTTGCAACAGCTGCTTTTTATTTGCATGTCAGTGAAATCCTCGGTGCATTCAATTTTTGATCATTTGGTTCCTCTTAAATCAGTCTTCTGAAGAAAACCCTTATCACAACTTTTTTCAAGCAAATTTCAAATTCTAGGGTTGGCTGCTTTTTCGATCAGCCATCAGTGTTTTTCAAATCTAATCAACTGGGTCCATTTCTAATTGCATTTTGAACAAAACCTAGGTGCCAACTTTTTTTGTGAAAAATTGAAGAAATTAGGGTTTGCTATTTTTTTAGTCTAAAATCAAAACTTTCAAAAATGGACGATCTGGGTTGTCTTGCAACGGAATTCTGAGCAAAACCCATAATCCAGAAAAATTTTCAAAAAATTTGTTTGTTGCAGGAAGAAAAATCAGCATTCTAAAAATAGTAAGTTGCTCAAAACTTGTCTAAACTTAGGCGAGTTTACAGTCATTCTTCAAGGTTTTCGAAATGGAGTACACTCCCAATGATTTCAAGACGAAATGAGCTCTCTACCACGATTTCATCAAAACAGCTGAGACGGACTTGCATCACATCAAGCCAGTGTTTGATCTACATGCTTTGGAGAGCACAAGCAACACTTCAATCAGAAACTTGGGACACTCTGGACTCTTCGCAGCAGCGTCTATTCCTATATCAGTTTAGAGCCTCAAGTTCGTAATCGCTTGCAGCAAACATTACAATCTGGCTACAAGGGAGATTCAATCAGTTGATGGCAGATTGATCTGCAGTTTGAAACCTGAGATGATCGAGAAATGTTTCTCCATTCCCCCTTGGCTTGAAAGTTTCACTATCTCAAAGGGCAAATGTGATAGGATGTGGGAAATACATGAGGATAAATATAGTAAGAAGATTGCACAAGAGGCAGATCCTTGCTTGGAGAGAACATCATGTCTTCAAGGTTAAAACTTACGAGAGGATTTCCGAGGAGGATATCAGAGTGTTGTTCGTAGCTGTGATAGCAACAATACAGTTGGTGGCAAAATGAATCACCTTGCCCTGATGTCAGCAACATTTGAAAACGCAGCCAATGAGGTCGAAGAATTTCTGAGATCAATTGCAAATGGAGAAGATATCTTGGAAAAATGCAACTTTGCTATTGATGGGATAGATGCGCTGAACCGGGACACAATTTCCTTCTTTTTAGCGGATGTGATTGAGATTTGAAATGGCTTTCATCTAGAAGCTTTCTTTTCGCTTTCTTGCTATTCTTGGAGCAATTCTTATCCATTCTTTGAAGAAGAGAAAGAAGATAAATGTAATAGTTGGCATTTCCCACTTTTTTTGCTTTCTTAGGTGTTAAATGTTATCTTCTTTCTAGATTTAGAAATAAAGCTTGCTTGCTGAGGAAGCCCTAGATTGTGAAAGCAAGGAGATGTTAGGGTTCCCTACTCCTCTGCTTGCTTATAAATAAAAGCCTTTGCTCATTAGTTTTCTTTAACCATGCTAGTGATAACAAAACGCTAAGCCTAAGTGCCTTCTATTTGTTATTCAGTGTTGTTCAATTGTTTTATGATAGCGAATTGTTGAGTCTCTTTTAGCCAACAAGTAGTTATTGTAATTGCTGTTCCTATTGTGTAAGAACAAGTTTTGCAAGGCTCTTTAGCTGCAAGCTGTTGTTCTAGGCATGTGTTTAGTTAGTTTGTTCCAGAAGTTTGAGAAATAAATCATGAGCCTCCTTTGCCTTGGTATAACGTCTCAAATTTCCGTTATTTGTGTTATGCTTTTGTGATCTTAATTTCAGCTTACATTTAAGTGTGTAGATGTATGTTGAGAAAGAGTTTATTGAAGCAGTTTGTCAGAGAATCAACCTTGTTCATTTCTTGTTTGTCTTGCTCTGCGTATTACTTGAGAAGTTAGAAACGTCTTTAGCTTAAGTTAGTTGTAGTTGAAGTTCTAAAATCAGAAAATTTCAGTTGCGACGTTTGTGTTTAATGAACCTTGTGCTCTAGCTGATCAAAAAGATAGGCAACTTAGTTTTTAGTTTACTTTCTTTCAACACCATCAGCAAGAGGGAGCTACCCCTCCTAATTTGAAGAGCAGTTTTACTGTGCATAGCTGTCCGTTTGAAATACGCATTCCAGAGGTGCGAATTTAAACACCAACACGACAGATCATCTGGTATTTTTTAAAGGTGCTAAATATAATTCTGCTGAAATGTATAAGTAGAGTCAAAGGGATAGGAATGGAATAAGAGATAAAGATATATTGTGAGAAAAGAAAAAACAGTCAGCAATCTGACAGTCAAAAATCATAGGTATGCTACTTACAATCATGGTGAGTAAGATTAACATGACTATCAATATATATATATATATATATATATATATATATATATATATATATATTGATGACAAGAAATTATTGTAGATGGATGTCAGTTGGGAATAATAATATAAATTTGTATAGAATATAGAAATATGTCAAAGAGATTATTGCAAATTGAAATCAATTAGAAGTAAGGATATGTATATATTTATATAGGGTATATATATATATATACATTATTTATGATCATATAATAATAATGCTTGCAGCAATTATTGAGCGTTATAAGTAATTATGATCTTAATATAAAAATGAATAGATTAATATTTATGAACAATCAAATGTAGGATCTAAAGAGGGCGACTAAGGAATAAAGGGTCATGGGAAGACACAACAGTTTAGGTGAGACTACTCACTTAGTTTTAATATTTGGTTTCCTCAACCTGACATAAACATTGCTGCGTGAACTTTTGATGTTCAGGCTCTAGCCAAACTGTTTATTATAAAAAAAAAAATAATCTATAGGCTTCCTTCATTGAAATGCATACAACTGCTTCTGATATGATTCCTTCTTGTACATTGAATCTGGAAATAGACTCTTCATATTGGTAATTGGCATTCTATTTAGGGGACTTTGTAGTCCTTGACTGATCATAGGCCATAATGGTTCTTACTCCTATAGAAATGGTTCTGATGATGATTGCTCTACATCTATGTCCGGTAAATGTCTGTTTTATGCAAATTACACTTGCATTGAACTAATGTTGGAATTGTAGATTGTATTGAATTGCATCAGCGAAAGAATATAATACACCTGTAGACATGAATATGTCTTAATTTAGTTATGATTCTGATATACTTTCATGCTAGGATCTAATGAAACTGTATGTTTGTATTGAACACTTTTGTAGCCTAAAATGTGTAAATGCAAGTGGAGTATTAATGACTGATATTTGATGACTGCAATATGAATTATCCGAATTGTGCCTGTAATCCTGCAAGGAGAGATGAATCATGAGTTAAGTGGTTTGTCTAAAAAACCCATCAAGGTTCCGTCCCATAGGCCCAAAGCAAGGGTTGGGAATTCTGCTCCATAGGCCGGAAGCAAGGGTTGGGTTATGGAGGGGTGGGGGTCCCACCTAGGCATTCTGCCCCACAGGCCTAAGACAAGGGTTGGGCAATAGGAGGTGGTAGACCTTATGTGATGTCCCCGCTCTAGTCAGTTCTCGGGAACAGTGTGCTAGTCCTTTATTGGACCCTTGTGGGCTAGTTGGATTGGTTAGAGTGTCAGTGGTACTTTTTGGAGAGTTTGATCGTTCTCGTTTTCAGAGCCTAGTGATTTGGTTCACAACAGGCGTTAGCAGTTCAAGAGTCGACAACTTCTGACGGCACAGGAATATTTGGTGTTTTGAGTGAGTTATGGATTTTTAAGTGATTTAAATATTAGTTAACTTAATATTTTATTATAAAGTCAAATTGACTTTATACATTTTAAATCACTTAAATATTCTCTAAAGGTGATTTAATATTTTAATCATTTAACTCAAAAAGGGCGCCCACTTTATTTAAGTCAAACTATTGAAACTCACTTAAATTATAATTTAAAAGATTTTAATATCAAAAGTGGCATATCTTTCTTGGAATTTGTGCCTTTTGCATATAAGGCATTTTTGGCAATGAGAAACTCACTTCTTGATAATTTCGACTTTGCCTTGCATATTTTTCTTGTGCCTTTCTCTGTGATCAGGGTTTGAGCAGTATTTTCCATTGGAGAACGATTCCTCTTCGATGTTGAGCACTTTTGAGATTGTGAGAGATCAGTCGAATCAGTGCAGTTGAGAGCTTCATTCAGAGGTTCTACATGCTTCAATCAGAGTTCTACTATTTTGTATTCAGTTGTCTGCAATAGAGAAAGAGGGTTTCATCTATAGAGACACTATTTTCTACATATCTCAGCTTGCAGAGTGTTCCTTTTGAGTTTCTACCTTGGCCGTACAACTTGCATTGGAATATGCGCCATTTAGAGAGGCGTGTGAAGTAACTTGTTGAAACGCCTTCCCTTTGGTTTCCATTTGTCTTCCATCGCGGGCATGTACCCTTTTCAAGTGCTTGTATCCAGTTTCGAATAGGGAGAACTCAAATCTGGAGGCCAGGCGTCCTTATATGCCTGTTTTCACCATTCTTGGCTGGCGAGCTAGCTTACTGCTTTAAATAAAAAAACTGGAAACATTCTGGTATGTTTATCACTTGTGATCTCATTGTTTCAATAAAATAACATCTTCTGCATTTCCATTCTGTAGGAAATTGCTCTGTTTTTCAGTTTATAAGCTTTTATATGCTGCGCTCCTTCTCTTCTGTCTATAAACTTTTCTCTAAAAAACTAAAATAACTCATTAAGACTTAAGAAAATACTGGGGTTTGAGTTGAGAGCCAGCAGGGCTCATCACACCTTAGGCTCCTTAAGGATTCTCCTCTCCTGATGGGTTGAGTGACTCTTATGTTTTCAATCTGCAAGTATGATTATGTTTGATTTTGGGATACTAGATATTAAAGCTAACATAGAGGAATGTGGACATGTATACAAATGGTAATGCAGGTATTATTTCAAGGTTTTACAATTGGAAAGGACCCTTGGGGTGGGAATAGAGTCTCAAATCCTTTATCATCCAGCAACCTTAGAACCAACTAGGTAAGGGACATCACACACCGAAATGGAAATCCAACACACCAAAAACCAAGCTCCAAACCCAACTCTAAAAACTGTGAAAATCTTCATTTTTCCAACGCCAAAATGCTCAACTAGCAAGACAAAACACTGAAAATCTTCAAACCAAGCTTCAACTAGCTAGGGTGGGTCTCTCAGCATCGAAACCAACAATTAGAGATGAGGGTTTTCATTTTCAACCAGTAGTATACGAAATTAGGGAACAATCCAACAAAGTCTCCTTATGTTGCCAAAAGTTCAAATAACAAAATGAGAGCTCAAGTGGGACTAAATAGAGGAGGAAAGAATTAGGGCAACTTAATTTGAAAAACACCTTTTCCCTCCAAAAGCCCATGCCCGTCCTTTCTCTCCAAATATTACTTTAACTTTTCAAAAATTAACATGAAATTCTCTCCAAAAGGGCATCTACTTTTGGAGGCAAATATTAAGGCTTAGAAATATGAAATAAGCCTTCTTTCTAGGCGTCACAACTTTACTCTACTAGGCGAAGGTGGTCGTTTATAACCCACACTCATTCTCACTTAGTTAAAATAACAACTTTATAAACTCCCTGCCAAAAATGGAAACTCTGCATTGAGCTGTTGGATGAAGGGAGCCAAGACCAGTTACTAAATATAGTACTTACTAAAAATAGTAAGTGAGCCAAATCACCAAATTGGCCCAAACGATGCTCAACTAGAACTTAATAAAAATAGTTTTCACCATCGGGAAAAACTTAGAAAAATCTAGAAAACTCATCGTAGGTCACCAGTCCTCTAATCAAATCCACTTAGCCTATAGGAACTCAAATAAGCTAATGGAAGCTTAGATTGGCTATGACTGAGAAAGGGACATTACATCAATTGTAAAGACGTATATTGTTGTACCCAAACCAAATTTTTTGCTTCATCAAGGCATTTTGCATTAATAGTCTAAATTTTGCTAAAATGATGTAAAATATAGTTTTGGGCAATATCAAGCATGGAGTTTTTGTCAATAGTTTGTCAGTTAAAGTCAGTTTTATTGATCAGAACCTGAAGCAGACACTCAGAATGGAGCTTTTCACGATGGAGGAGCATCTCACGATGGTGTTTCACGTTGCACATGAAGATTTCAATGATCGAGACAGAGTTTTCAGTGATTAAATTATGAAGATTTCTCAGGAAAAAGCATAAAAGCACAACTATAGCCCAAGGGCGCCCAGCTTGTTGAAGGTCAAGATATTGCTAAAAACGTTCAGGCATCTAGTCAATCTCTTCAGAATTGGTCTGGCTATCCGATAAGCTATCCGGCGAAGCTTTCCGAGACCCACAGCTCCGACAAACAGCGTCAGAAGTTGAAATCCCTAAAGTTCCAGATGTGAGAAATTTGTCACTTTTAGGCAAAAGCGCACCTCTAGCCTGAGGGCGCCCATCTTAAAAAGGGGGTAAATCTTGGCATTTTCGATGAAGGATACAGTCAATCCGTTCTCAACTAGTCTGCTTATCCGGCGAAATATCAAACGCAGTCATCCGAGTTTCAGAACTCCGGCAGCGGTTGTCTGAAGATCAGCTTATAATGGAGTTTTCACGTTTCTGAGCTTCTCTGTTGTTTCCCAGTGCAAGTACAGCCCAGGGGCGCTGGTTTAAAGGACCCTTCAAATGCCAAAATTTGCAGACGAAGTCTTCCTAACATCAGTAGTACTTTAGCCTAGCTCCGCAATGCATCATCCAGCTTGTTGATCCGACGTTCCAGGTGATCGTGGCGGAGGTTCTACCAAGCACGTAATTTCACGGGCAGACCAACAAACAATTTGCAGTGTATTTCCACAGTCTAGAGGCGCCTAGCCTTTAGGCCTGTCAGATGAGCCCGTTCGCGTTCGAAGTCTTCACGGCTATTGAGCGTATTCATTTTATCTATCCAACGAGCCTAGCCGTCAGCCTTCGGGATTTGGCAGTCGCTCGTACGTGCGAGGTCTTTGGCGAGATGCTGAAGAATGAAGATATCCGGAAAATGGCTAAGTCTGGAGCGGTAATTTTAAATAAAATACGCACTGGAGTGTTTGAGGTCTTAAAAGCAGTTATCTTGCTTCGTCACCTCTAAAGACTTCTCTTGTGGGCCCTTCTGGCTGTCCGTTAAAACAGATAGTGCCTGAATCGGGTCATCCCAGCTCCAGATATCAGAGGTCAAAGTGGGGTACTTGGATGAAAGTTCAATATTCGTCAAAATGACACCAGTGCAACTAAGAGCCAGGGGCGCTTTTACTTTTGAGGCCCTTAACACAGCTTTCAGGTGTCGTGCATACAGTCGTTGGATGCAGAATATCTCGATCATGCAGTGAACGTTGCTTGTCAGCAGGGTTCACCATTCCCGTCAGCAGCCGTTTGAAGTGTCAGATGGCAGTTTAGGAAAATGGCTAAGTGGAACCCGTAAAGCAATTTAATCGGGCGCCTAATTTTTCAAGGGGTTAAACGATGGATTTTGCAGTAGTGTCTCCCAGTAGACATTTCTTCCTTGTTCAGTAGGCTTTCCGATGAATTCTTCAGATCAGTCTCAGCATCTCCCGGTCATCCGGAAATCAGTGTCAAAGTTGGCCAGTCGTAACAGTGCTGTCAGCTATAAAATAGGGAGTTAATAAAAAGTGAAGTATCTTGAGCAAATGGACGCTTATGAGCTCAAGAGTTGACTTTTCAGAATCGTTAAAGCTCGACGATGAATCTCAAAGCTTCATCCGGGTTGTCAACTGAAGTTCAAAATATTGAATATTTATTTTGTAATTTTAGCACTTAAAATGGCGATTTTCTATTTTTAGCGCCTTTGCTAATTGCATGATAATAAATATTTTATTATTTATTCAAATTCAAACTTCCAGTCAGTGGCAGTGGAACTGAAAGGCAACCAATCAGAGATCTTCTATTTTTGTCAGGGTTTTGAATTCTTGCAGTTACCAATTGGTGCGAATTTCTTCTTATTTAAGTATGGCGCCATCTTCATTATTATTCACAGAGCTTTCAAAGGAAATTCGATTTCATTAAGAGCAAATTCAATCTTAAGTGAAATTCGTGTTTTTCAAAGCAAATTCATATCTTCAAAGGGAAATCGAAGTTTATCAATTTTCAAAGCAACTTCAAAGCAATTCGTATTTCTTCAAGAAGAGAAGGCGCGCACCTTTAAGAAATTCGCAATTCATAAATTCAAAGCAATTCGCAAGTTCTTCAGTTGCAAATTCCTTAATATTCAAAGGCGAATCCTCAAATTCAATATAAATTCGTATTTTCTTCAAAGGAAATTCGAATTTCTTCATAAAGGCGCAAATTTCAAGAGGGGAAATTCGTGGTTTTTCAAAACAAGGCGAATTCTTCCAGTTCAAAGGCAAAATTCACATCAATTTCCAGAAGCGTTTTTACCTAACATATCTTTTTGCAGATCAAAGTTCACAATTGTCAGCAATTTGAAGAAATCTTGGGCGATTTTCACAGAAGAAGGCATCATAAAAACGTCTTTTTCATCCTTCAATCTCAAATTTCTCTCAAAATATAGTGTGCATGTTCCTGAAATTGGCGAATTCTACAAGTCTCAGTATCTGGATCATTCTCATATAATTTCCTCTAGTTGAAATTGTGCGTTTGATTTTTCACGAATTTTTAAACTTTAGAACGTTCATTCTTGAGTTACTAATTTTCTCAAGTGAAAAATCTTTGTACGATTGAGTAGAAGTTGAATTTTCGCAAATCTGACGTTCTGGGTTGTCTTAGAATCCTTTTCTGGACAAAACTCATATCTCGGATTTTTCGCTGAAAATAATTCTTCGAAAGGCTATTTTTAACTCTTGCAGGCTATTTTTAGCTTCGAGAAATCTTGTCAGAATATAGTGAAGTTCACAGTCAACAGGCTAATTTTTCATAATGCAGTTCACTCAGCTCGAATACAGGACCAAAACTGTCCTTACTCATGATTTTCTCAGGTTGGTTGAGACAGACCTTCACAAAGTATTGCCAGAAGCAGTGCTAGATCCAGTTAAGATCAGAAGTTCAATCATTCAAAATATTGAGCAATCTGGCTTATTAGAGGCCGCTTCCATACCTATCTCCGTTCACTGTATTGAATTCATGATGGCTTGCATTAAGCATTACAATTCTACTACTCGTGAGATAGTGTCAGTTGACGGACAGGTCATTTGCAGTCTCAAACCTTTGGATATCGAAAGGAATTTTGGCATTCCTCAACACCAGAACAGCCTAGTTGTTTCTATGGAGCAGTGTGCGCAGGCATTTGATGCTGATATGGACAAGTGTCAGAAGAAGATGGCAGAAAGATGGTTAAAACAAGCAAAGAACAGATTGCCAAACAATGTGGGTCGCGGTGAATACAAGGATGAGTATGCGATTCTAATCACACTCTTGAATCGTGTCTTAGGTCAAGCACATGCAAATGTTTTCCAGCCTTGGATGTATTACATTATTGGTCGCATCATTTCTGGGCAGGAGCATTATGACTGGGCATCCTTCATCAGCGATATTCTCCACAAGCAAATCACCGGTTTCATGGTTGCTCATGAGTTTCATATGTGTTCGTATCTCGTGTACTTGATCGCTTATCAGGGTCAGTTCCGAGGGCTAAACACCGTGGGCATTCTTAGTGTTTAGAAAGTCTACCAGTATTATGATCAGCTTGAGTTCACTAGAGCTGAACGTCATTTCAAGCGTGTTCACGAGGCTTTCTTGACCTATACAGTGAGGAATTTGGACCGGGAATTGCACGTTCGTATCTCGGCAGTTGCTAGGGCAGCGATGGATGGATGGGCGGATTGGTTTATTCAGTTCCCAACATACACCTACATCCGAGTGTACGGCTTTACAGGAAATCCAGCTATGCTTCCACGTTATCCTTCGGATAAGACAATCTTCGGAATTCCTAAGACAGATGCATGATGTTCATCGTCTTCTACGCCGCAGGCACAGACCATCTCTCAATTTTCCTTTTCAGTTTGGAATGTATTGGTGCAAGTCGGCAATTGATAGTAAAATTGCAGGGCAAGAGCTTGAGAAATATCATCTTAAATATCTTGTTGAAGCACGTGCCTATGATCTTTCAGGTCATTATACAGCTCGCCTTGCTGGAGGTACATATCAAGAGCCTTCTATGGAGGGATTCTTGGGCAAGTGCCTTGAGATGACTTGAGTTAGCGAGTAGCGATTCACGGCCTTCTCTCTCTCACCAGTTTCTGTTTTCTTGTCGAGAGATGTGGGAGGTTTATCGAGATAGCCCGAGGAAGTTCTTCCTCAGTTTTGAAGCGGTCGATACAGCGTTACTTGTGATAGATTAGTGCATGGAATATGCTTGTTGATCCAAGGAGAGGTCAAGTAGAGTTATCCAAAACAGTATACTTTACCTCGACAGCAAGAAGACAAGGAGGGTAAGTGTTCCCAGAGCAGAGCCGCCAGTAGTGGTGAATCCTTCGTTACCTTCCTCATCAAAACCTAACAAAAAGAAGAGGAGTAATCCCCCTAAGAAAGGTCAAGAGCCAAACAATTGAAAGGGCAAGGCGCTTGCCACTGTTACACACACGGAGCCTGACAGACAGCCTATCACAGAGCCAGTTCAGAGGTTAGTTCAGAGCCCGCCAGTACCTGAGGTTCAGCCTCGAGTTCCTACATCAGTTCCAGAGCAGTTACGTATCCCAATTCACATTGAATTGGATTTAGACTCTCCACCCCGCAGTGGGTCTTCTACACACTCACTCTCATCAGTACCTCCTGTCGCTAGTGCAGACCCTTCTAGTAGCATTAGCCGAGACCAATCTTGGATCAAAGCTCAGCTAGGAAGGAAGAGGAGGCAGCCATCTTATGTTCTTAATCATTCTGATTTTGACGACATTTATCAGGATGCGCCAGATAAGAGAGTCAAGAACATGGTTCACGTAGAGAGAAACACTGATATGGAAGTGTCATTGAGAACTGCATTACCTCCCGCGGGGTAAGGATTTGGTTGAGTTAGAATCCGGGATTTGAGGTTATCCTGATTAACCTTGAATTAGTAGCACTACGTCGGACTTCGAGGTTGATCTTCTACAAGTTTACTTCTGAGCAGTGCCAAGGATAGAATACTAAAGGACAGAGAGGATAAGGCAGCCCTCAAGGCTGAAATCAGACAGCTTCGTCAGTATATTTCTAGCCTTGTGCATAGACCCGATGCCATTAACACACTTCCGCCGATGCTTGAGCCTCCAGCAGATCAAAATCAACTCAATCACTTGGTTGCATATGGCAAGCGTTTGGATGAGTTGGAGGAGGAGTTCGTTGCTAGAGGCCATGCTATGCTTACAGAGTTATATCAGTTGCGGTACAATGCACGAGAGCTCCGTCTTCGTCTTCAGGATGAGGAACGAGATATGGCTATTAAACCGGGACCAGAGATTATGATTGCTCACACGAGTGTGGCGTGTGTCACGGTCATAGATGTAGAGGAACCCAGGAAGAAGCTATCTACTCTTGGAAGACACAATTGGTTTCAAGGCAAGATAGAAGATGCTGGCATCGAAATTGGCCCGAAAGTAGAAACCAGCCACTAGTGCACTCCGGTTTGTGAGGACTCTGAGTGTCACAAGCTTACCGTGCCGTTACCAGATCGAGGGTGGTGCCTACGTAGAGCTTACCGTTGTTCAATAAGAGCTCCAGGCACTCATTCATATCATTTTCAGTGGGGAGACCGTTGGCTGTAAGATTACTCAGCTTACAGTCATGTCAGCATTATTCGATGAGGCAACGAGGAGCAGAGGGGAACTTCAGTCTCAGATTACAGCTGGTGAGGACATGCTGCATTGACATAGCATTCTCCGACAGAGTCTCATAGCTCCAGATAGTGATACAGTCAACAATCTCGTTGAGGGATTGATTGCTCGAGATCACACATAGTAAACTTCAGTTCCCACCTCTCAGGATAGACATTACACACAGGAGTTGAACTTGGTGTTACCCTTTCAAGTTAACTCAATGTTGTCATCATGCATATCTATTAGGATTTGCTTTACGCCCAGGTTTTATTTTAGGGTTTCACGTTAAGTGATAGTAGTCTTCGAGTTAACTGCAGCTTTCCAGCTGGGGCGTGCATGCTTTCGCACATTGTCCATTTTAGATTAGATGTACCGGTTAACTGATGGTAGCTTTCCAGTTAACTGTATAGTTTCCTTTATTAGGGTTTAGCAATAAATCTTGCATGCATTGCAAGACTGTAGTTGACTCAAGGTAATTTTAGGGTTCCCTACACCTTTCGATGTCTATAAATAAGGAGCTTTTGCTCATTTGTAAATAACTTTTGCTTGAGAAATATATGCTCGCCTACCTTGCCCTCAATATTGCTCTTTTGGTATTTCAGTTCATGTGTCTTAGCTATTCACGTTAATTGTTATGCCACATAGGGTTTCAAAAGATTGTAATGGTGGATTCTTTCCATAGTTTAGATAAATCTGTTTTGAACATCTTTACCATTGTAATCAATTGTTATGCCACATAGGGTTTCAAGAGATTGTGATGATAAATCTGTTTTGTGAATCTTTACCATTGTGATCAATCGTTATGCCACATAGGGTTTCGAGAAATTACGGTGATAAATCTGTTTTGTGAATCTTTATTATTACAATCAAGGGTTATGCCACATAGGGTTTCGTGAGATTGTGATAATAAATCTGTTTTGTGAAGTATTTACTACTTTGATCGAGTGTTATGCCACATAGGGTTTCATAAGATTGTCATGGTAAATTCTTAAATCTGTTTTGTGCCCAATAAACTTATTCAGGTTGAGATAATAGTCGCGCCACCTTGCCTTCAAGTAGAGAATCTAAATTCGTTTATCGTCAGATAGTCAAACCTTGCTCCGTTTCCTCATGCTCTGTTTTCCTGAGGAGATTGGATAGATTAAGTTTAGTTGTAGTTAGTGGATCTGCAAAACCAGAAAATACTCAGCTGCAACGTATAAGTTCTTTCAAGAAAGCCTTGTGCCTCTATAGCTGAAACAAAAAGACAAGACATAGTTTAGCTTATTTCCCTTTGCAAAGTATTTTTGTCAAAGCACAACGAGGGAGCTTCCCCTCCTAATTTGAAGAGCACTCATTGCGTAGTGTACATAGGCTGTTCATAACAACTTTTACTCCAGAGGTGTTAGTTGTTACGCCAACATATATCAACTATTTTGTTTGTGAAAATCTAGAATCATTTTTAATTAGATAGCAATAGTTGTAATATTTTGTTTGTCACAATCTATAATCATTTTTTATGAGATAGCAATAGTTGTATGTAGTCTTTGCATTTTTGGGTTCTCTTGCTTTGCTGTCGGAGATGGTTTTTTGGGTTTGTGTTTGCTTGATTAGAAGGGTAATTGGATGTCACCAATGAGGTTGGGTGGTCTGGATGATTGATATGCCACTTTCTGGTGTGATTTTTGGCTTTAATGTGTTGCCCAAGAATCTTGGAGAAGGCGTATATTTATAGAAAGTCGCCCAGTTGGTTCCAATTATGATTATTCTTCATCGTGATCACTCCAGTATAGTTATTTTCCGAGTTTGATGCATTCATTCAGTTTTCTCAAAATGAGTATATTAATGGTTATATTTTAATTGATTTACTAAGGTTGCTAAATATTATTTAAAATATTTAAGACACACCTTAGTGTTAGAGCTTGTCGGAACTGAGATGAGATGTTTTAAATCATGGAAACATTAAACGGGGACCTTTCTTGTCAAATTACGATTATTTTAATCAAAAGGTCTTTTCCAAAGGTTAAGGGGTGTTTTAATTAAAAAGTTAATTTTTAATAGAAGCCTCTGGAGAGTTTGGTGGAAAAAGTATAAAAGGGGGTTATGAGAGTTCATTAGGTCATATTAGTCTATTCTATTTCTCTAATTGAAACCTTTGTGGTTCTCGAGATTGAACTTGGTTGATCTCAGCCTTTTGGAGGACAGAAACCTTGTTGAAGAAGATTGGTTTCGGTGGTGAAACAATTCCACCCTAGCTGGTTTGTGGGGAAAATCATACAAGGTTTCTAGTTGGGCGATTAATACAAGTTTCTGGGTCTCATTTGGAGACAAACTTGAAGTTAGCTATAACATCTTTGCAAACATGAGATTGAAGACTTTATTTTGTCGAGCTTTTGGAGCTGTGGGTTTATACTGCTGATTGGTAGTAATATTCTTAGGCCGCAGGACTTCTATTGCTGTTGCTACATATTCCTATCTCCTGGGCGTGAGGAATCCTCATGTTGGCGTGAATCTTTCTTTGGTTTCAGACCTCCTGGAAGGTCATCGCAAAGTAGAAGACCTTCACGCGAGATTCCTTTTCATCTGCTGGAGACGTCTGTGTTTATTGTGCTCAGTTGAGGGTTTGTTTAGACATTGAATCTGCCTTTAAGCTGGCCGTAGAGATTGTTGGAAGCTCCTGTGCATATATCTCAGATCTGGGCGGTTTTATTTCTGACCTGAGTGCATATATATCAGACCTGGGCTCTTCTTTTGTGTCACACAAGCTGGACAGTGTTATTCAAGGAGGAAACATGTCATTCCTGGGAGCTGTTCCGTGTATTTGTATTGATTTTGCTTTGTAATTCGGAGATCCATGTTGCTGTTATCCACTACTCAGAAATTCATGTATGAAAATGCTAGTTTGCATATTGGTTGCACAGAAATGATATAGCTTAAGGTTATCAAGTTTCCACAATCTATATTGTTAATTTTCTTTGATTTTGGTAAATATAACACCCTCACAGGTGCAGGTTTATGCGGACAGCTATGTACCTCATAATGAGTGCTCTTCAAATTAGGAGGGAAGCTCCCTCGTTGTCTTTGGAATGCATGAAAAGAAAAAGTAATCCTAAGTCCTATCTTTTTGTTCGAGAAATTTGGAAGGCACGAGGTTAAAGAAACCAAACGTTGCAGCTAAGGATTTTCTGGTTTCGCAGATCGTTAACTACAACAAAGCTAACTACTTTAAATCTATCCAGTCTCCTCAAGAAAACAGAGCATGAGGAAACGGAGCAGGGATGATTATAGACGATAAACGTGTTTAGATTCTCTACTTGAAGGCAAGGTGGCGCAACTATCATCTCAATCTAAACAAGCTTATTGGGCACAAACAGATTTAAGACTTTACCAAGACAATTTTATGGAACCCTATGTGGCATAACACTCGATTAAAAAAGTAAAGTCTTCACAAACAACCTTTATCACCACAATCTCACGAAACCCTATGTGGCATAACCTTCAATTATAATGATAAAGATTCACAGAACAGATTTATCACTGCAATTTCTCGAAACCCTATGTGGCATAACGATTGATCACAATGGTAAATTTACATAAAGCAGATTTATCATCTCAATCTCTTGGAACCCTATGTGGCATAACAATTGATCTCAATGGTAAATATGGAAAACAGATCTAACTATGGGAGGAATTTACCACGCCAATCTTATGGAACCCTATGTGGCATAACACTTGATTGAGAAAGTAGTAAAGACTTCACAAAAGCGATTTTATCATCCCCACAATCTCCACGAAATACTATGTGGCATAGCTGCCCAGTTGAAATGATAAAAGATTCACAAGACCTAAAGAATCCACCATTACAATTGCATGAAACCCTATGTGGCATAACACTTAATCATAATAGCGAAGACACATGAACAAATACCAAAAGAGCAATATTGAGGGCAAGGTAGGCGCAGCATATATTTCTCTCAAGCAAAAGTTATTTACAAATGAGCAAAAGCTCTTATTTATATACATCAAGGTGTAGGGAACCCTAAAATCACCTTGTGTCATCTACAGTTCTCGCAATGCATGCAAGCTATGCGCCAAACCCTAATTAAGTAAACTATACAGTCAACTGGGAAACTACCCTCAGTTTAACTGAAACATCTAATCTAAAATGGACAACTGTGCGAGCATGCACGTCCTTATTGAAAACATGATGGCCCCGGAAGGCCACCATCGGATTAGCGAAAAACCTAAATAAAACTCAAGTGTGTAAAAAAGCTGATCTCGAGAATAGATATGCATGTGATGACAACATAAAGGAGTTAACTTGAAAGGGTAACACCAAGTTCAACTTCGTGTGTGTAATGTCTATCTGAGAGGTGGAAGCCAGGGTCTTGGTGCATTGATCATTTTCGAACAAGCAATCCCTCAGCGAGGCTGCCAACTGCATCAACATCTGAATGTCAGCAATTTGAGCAATCTTGGCAATCTTCGCACACTCAAACTAGCATTTCACTAACTTATAGCTTTGGCGGCTCCGTGACTGAAGTGATGGCCATTATCTCATCTGCAGCTTAATACAAATAGGTCTCAGCTTTTCTAACGAAATCATGAATTAAGACCGATTTGGTCTTGAATTCAGTCTGTGTGTACTATACTCTGAAAAACTCGCTTGTTGACTGTGAACACGGCTATATTCTGACAACTTTTCTGGAAAACTAAAAATAGCCTGCTGAGGCTAAAAATAGCCTATCGAAAGTCAATTTTCAGCGAAAAATCTGAGATATGGGTTTTGTCCAGAAGAAGATTCTAAGACAACCCAGAATGTCAGATTTGCGAAAATTTGACTTCTACTCGACCATGCAAGGAATTTTCGGTTGAGAAAATTAGAAACTCGAGAACTAATGTTCTGGAGTAAATTTTCCTGAAAAATTCTGGCACATAGGATTTTCGAGAAGCTAATGCGAATCAACCCGGATGATTTGTTTTGCCAAAGCGTCAATTCTTCAAACATGCGAGAGAAAATTTAAGGCGAGAAATAGAAAATTTAAGGCCGAAGAAGAAGTTTTAGTGCTGCATACGCTAAAATCGCCATCTTGTCCCGAGAATGGCGATAATTCTGGCTTGTACACGCAAATAAAATGTTTTGATGTCTTCCGTAATGATTGTTGATGAAGAAAGTGCATGCTTTGGTTTGCTAAAATTCGCCTTTTGGTTGAAAAAACGAATTTGCCTTGAAGATACGCCTTTGCCTTGAAGAAATATGAATTTTGCTTGAAAAATACGCCTTGTGAATGAAGAAAAACGAATTTTGCTTCAAAAATATGAATTTCTCTTAAGAAAAACGAATTTCTCTTTAGCTTTGTGAATAATAAATGAAGATGGCGCCATGCTTAAAGAAGATGAAATTCGCACCAATCTGACAACTGCAAGATTTAAAACCTCAGCTGAAAATAGAAGACCTCTGATTGGCCCATTTCAGTTGAACTGCCACTGACTGGAAGTTTGGATTAAAATAAATAATAAAATATTTATCATGCAAATAGCAAAGGCGCCAAAAATAGAAATCGCCACTCAATGCTAAAATATGCAAAATATTTGAAACTCCAGTTGACAATTGAATGAAGCTTTAGGCTTCACCGTTGGACTTCACTGATTCCGAAAAGTCATCTTTTGAGCTCATAGGCGTCCATTTGCTCAAGATATTTCACTTTTTACTAACTCCCTATTTTATAGCTGACAGCACTGTTACGACTGGCCAACTTCGTCACTGATTTCCGGATGACCGGGTGATGCTGAGACTGATCTGGAGAATCCATCGGAAAGCCTACTGAACAAGGAAGAAATGTCTGCTAGGAGACACTACTGCAAAATCCATCGTTTAATCCCTTGAAAAATTAAGTGCACTTGATTAAATTGCTTTACGGGTTCCAGACAAGCCATTTTCCTAAACTGCCATCTGACACTTCAAACGGCTGCCGACGGCGAACGGTGAACCACGTCTGAAAGCGAAGCTCCTTTGCATGGTGGAGATTATTACGCATCGATGGCTGTATGCCACGACAGCTAAAAGCTGTGTTAAGGGCCTCAAAAAAGCCCTGGCTCAAGGTTGCACTTTTGTCATTTCGACGAAAATCGAACGTCATCAAAACACCCTACTTTGACAGTTGATATCTGGAGCTGGGATGACCCGATTCAGGCATTATCTGTTTTAACGGACAACCAGGAGGGCCCTTAAGAGAAGTCACTGGAGGTGTCGAGGCAAGAAAACTGCTTCTAAGACCTCAAAAACTCCAGTGCGTATTTTAAATAAAATTACCGCTCCCAGACTTGGTCATTTTTCAGACGTCTTCTCTTTGTAGTATGACACCAAAGACCTCGCACGCACGAGCGACTGCCAAATGCTGAAGGCTGACGGCTATGCTCGTTGGAAAGATAAATTGATTAAGCTCAATAGTCATGAAGACTTCGAACGCGAACGGGCTCATCTGACCAGCCTAAAGGCTAGGCGCCTTAAGACTATGAAAATGCACTGAAAACCATTTGTTGGTTCCGCCCGTAAAA
>VDFB02127836.1:0-18311 GCA_007258455.2 Sequoia sempervirens
CTTGGGAATCATAGATGGTCAATACACTAGAGCACTTATTATCTTGGATACAAAATCATTTCTACACATCGAAAAATAAAACTTCTTATCATATTTGTCCAAGAGACAGGTCTAGCACTAAATAGGAAAATAAACATTATATTTCTTCCTTTCTAATGTAATCACCTTCTCAAAAATATTTTTTCCATTGTGTAGAAACATATGCATCAACAATGAATACGACTAGAATTTCACCCACTATTTTCCTTCTTTTATAACAACTAAGCCCTCATGGATATGATCAGCCAAGTAGGTTCCATAGTCATAAATCATACTATATGGTGGGTGTTGGATATGTTTAGCCAAGTAACTGTATTCTAGTTGTAATGTATGAGGAGAATCAACACCTCCAATTTGGTAGAAATAATACACAATCTTTCTGAAATGACTGGAAAAATAGCTCATTGGGAAGGGTTCAAGCTCCTCACAACCAATCTGGACTTTTCTCCTCTGATTCCCAATTCTGACCATTCCAGTGTGTAAAGGAAACATTCTTGACCTAATGAATACCTTGGTTTTGTTATACTCTATCCTACTTGTATCCATATTCAAAGGAAGAATATTTGAATTCCTTTCATGTAGGTCAAACAACTTTTCAATTTCTTCACAAGCTAATTTCAACATCACCACCCCATCATATGCTCTGTCCACCCTAGAAATAGGATTATACTTTGATGCAATATCCTTTAGGAGATCCACATCCATAGACACATTGGAAACAATCAGTCTTCCCATATTCAAATCCCATAGGTTACTAAAAGGAGACCCAAGATTTTTATTCCCAAACGAATGTTGAAATATGATCTACCACCTAGTAGAAGGTACTGTAGCATCTTCGATGAAACATTCCTTATCAATTAAACCCTCTCTAACCGTTGATCCACGAAATAAAACCCTTCCCTTTTTTTTTTTTACTAGTAGACTGGGGTAATGAATCAATAACATCTTGAGACAAGGACCTAGGCTAGGCAAAAGGAGAAGAGGAAGCACCAAGTGCTTTGGGGGCCATGATTTTGTGTGCATAAGGAAAATTATGATAGAGGAATTTTTCCTACTTGACTCCTAATTGTAATTCACAACTTGGGATGAAAGATAATTCTAGAAATTTATAGGACCATGACTTTTCAAAAATAAAGATTAACCCTATTTTAAAAGAAAGGAAAGCATAACAAAAAACTCATTTTCTTTAAAATAATTAAAACAAACCCTAGCTCAAGAAATTTGGAAAAGCATGAATTTTCATTTATAGTACTTACTACTTTCAATCATGCCCAAAACCTTAGTGCCAGCTGGTACAGTCTTTGTAATTCATTTATTAGCTCCTCGTATTGTCTAAGACACATTTTTGGACCTCGAATGAGCAAGTGTTGGTCACACACAAATTTTGATAGAGATTGAATATAGCTATCACGTCACTTCCACCATTAATGCTTACTCACGCAAAGCAAATAATTGCAACTAGCTTACTTTGTAACTTTGAATATGAGTCATTGATTCACAACTAAGCTAGGCCTTTTGAACAACTGTGATTGAGTCAAGATTGTTTTAAATTTCCACGTTGCTCCAACTCAGATGAATGGCTAATAGGAAATTGTTGATGAGACGTTCCTGTGTACCTATCAGCTCCACTAGCCTACAGATGTATATTGTACATGGCAGCTTCTCGCGGGTCTTGCCATTCTTAAAGAGCTTTCATCTTATTTTTGCGAGCTAGCGGGGAACAATGGTGATCACCTTTCATTGCTTTGTTGATGTCGTTGATCTCAAGGTTTTGAGTGTTGAAGTGTGACACAGTGGGTGGGCCCACTCACATGTGGCAGCATTTCACTAACCTCGCTGCATTTAACTTGCATGCACTTCAAATGAGCAAGCTAGCGGGGAATGGCCCAGATGGATCCCCATGATTTGGTGACTATTCAGTCTTGCACATGAAACAGAGTTATTTGTAAAAAGGGGGCCTGGACTAGGCCGATAAGAAAGACACCCTTGAGAGTTAATGACTTAGACTTAAGTCATTCATAAATCAAAATTTTAAAACTGATGTGAGGATGAATTAATATGACTGACAACCTTAGGACTTCGGGGTCGGTAATGGATGTATGCTGATGGCTTTAAACAATGACTAAAGAAACTAACAACCAGGAAAACCAATCAACTCGAAATTAGAACGTTCAAGATGAATAATTGAAGGAAACACTAACCAAACAAGACCCCTAAACCTTGATGATGGGTATATCTGACATGTGAATAACAAGCACAAAAGACTAAAAATGTCAAGCATTTTGAGGGCTCTATTAGTGGCTCATGCTCAGAGATGCATGGTGGGTATGGCAAGAAATAGATCTCATGGTGGAGCAAACCAAACATAGAGGAAACCCAAAAGAAAAGAAACGACCTGATCAAGGAAAGAAAATCCAATAGGAAATAAACACACCAAACCCTATATACAAAATTTATAGAAATACACAATGTACATGGATATAGCCTATTTCAAGAGAAATAGGGTTTCAAGTAATATCTATGTACTAGCAGTTTTAGACATTCACCCATGAGTGACTATAGGAAGTACGAATCCTCACCATGAAAATCTGCTATCAAGTAAGGACCCAACCATAGAGGATCAAACTTCCCATGTTTTCCTTTATCCTCTAATCTAGCATTCCACATTAATACCATACATCCTATCTCAAATTTCCTTGGCAAGGCTCATTTTTCATGCAAATATTTAACCTAGACTTGCATTTTCTCATTCCTCTTGTGTGCCTCTCTTCTCATTTCATTGAGCTCAACCAATTCATTCATCATGTTTTGCATCTCATCACAAATGTCAGTATCATATTCTTGCAAAAACTTATACATCTTCATCAGATTATTATGAGGAATTCTAGCCTCCACTCCATAAACCAAGTTAAAAGGAGAAAGACTAGTAGCTTTCTTGATAGTGGTTCTATCTTCCCACAAAGCTAATTGCAACTTCGAGTCCTAGGCCTTTTTATTCTTTTCAATGACCCTTTTGACAATCTTCATGAGGCTCTTATTGTTGGATTCAACTTTTCCATTTCATTGAGGATGATATGGGGATAAGTAAGATATATTTATGCCATGTTGATGCAAAAATATAGGAATTCTTCAGATCGAAAGCACATGGCATTTTCAAAAACAATCCTCTCAAGCACATCGAATCTACTTAAGATATTGTTCATCAAAAGATCTATGACAGCCTTGCTAGTTGCTTTCCTAGTGGGGAGAGCCTCAACCCATTTTGTAAAGTAATCAGTTGCTACCAGAATCTAGGCATGTCCACCATTAGTAGACTTCACTGCCATCTCTCCTATAAAATCAATTCTCCATTGTTGAAAAGGGGTTGGTGTTGAGACTAGTCTAAGGGGTAAATTACCTAAAATTTTAAGCTTACTGGTGAACTTTTGACAAGCATCACATTTTTTGACATATTTGTGTGCATCCTTGAAGACTATGGGCCACCAAAAACTACCCCTTAATATCTTGTGTCTTGTAGTCTTAGCCATATAATGGCCTCCGCACAATCCTTTATGCATCTCAATCAACAAGTCTTCGGCTTGACCACCATCTACACATCTAAGGAGTACACCCTCTGGGCTTCTCCACCAGAGTTCACCATCAATAATAATATATATGATTGCTTGTAACTTTAAATTTCTCTTCTCATTACTTGGCATGCCATCAGGACATCTCATTGTTTGCAAGTACTCCATAATTCTTCGATACCAACCATATGTTTCCATATCACATAAAGAAGCAATATTCTCTTTTTCTATTTCATTGATTTGATTGGCATCTAAATTATTTTTAGCCATGAGCTTGGCTAAACCCTGACCCCTGACCAATTTGGTGATCTAAATATCTATGTTAAATTATTGGATTCTATTAATCCATCTACACCTCCTACTAGTAGTTTCCTATTGTGTAAAGATGTCCTTGACCGCTGCACTTGGGACATAAGCAACTATTGTAGCACCAGTGAGATAAGTTCTAAAATTCTTAACAACTTTTACTAAAACATCAGCCTACTTCTCAGTAGTATCATACTTATGCTCATATGATTGCGGGGATTTGCTAAAAAAGGAAATTGGTTGTTCAAAACCATCATCATTTTTCTATAACAATACACACACCACAGTATGAAAAGAAGCAAATGTGAACAATTAGAATGGTTTCAAATAAAGATAGCATCTTTTATAGCTTGAAAATCTTTGATAGGATCTTCTTACCATATTACCTTTTCCCCTTTCTTAAGCATTTTTGAAATGGGTCTGCTTAACTCTACAAAGTTAGTCACAAATCTTCTCAGAAAAATTATTAGCCCAAAGAAGGATTGGATCCCTTTGGCATTTCTAGGCAAGGTAATTTTATCAATTGTTTTTATTCTCTCAGGATCAATTTTAATGCCATCCTTAGACACAATATTCCAAACAATTTACCCCCTTTAACCCCAAAGGAAAATTTCATTGGGTTCAAGGAAATGCCATATTCTAGAGCTCTGATGAAGATATTTTCAAGATGGGAACAACGATCTTCCTCTTTCTTACTGTGAGCAATCAAATCATCTTGATAAATTGCATGAAATAAGTCAACAAATTCAGCAAAAGCTACATCCATAGCCCTTTGAAAAGTGGCACTAGCATTTATAAGACCAAAATGCATTCTAACATAAACATAAGTTCCCCATGGTGTTGTAAATGCTATCTTAAATTGTTTAGATTCCCTCACCATAAGCTGGTTGTACCCAGAGAATCCATCCATCATGGATAGCAATTCACAACTTGTCACCTTTTGGAGCATCACTTCCATGTTGGGCAAAGGATAATTATCCTTTAATGATGCAACATTTAGATTCCTGAAATCCACACATAGTCTCAAATCTCCATTCTTCTTTCTGACAAGAACCAGATTTGAAACCCACGAGGAATTCCTTATAGGCTTAATAATCCCTACATCACTTAGTTTTGCAAGCTTCTCTTGCATTTTGGGCCTTAGGGTAGGATTAATGGGTTTTTTCTTTTTCTTAAATGGTTTTGTATTAGGTTTTAAAGGGATTTCAGGTTGAAACAAGTCTTCCCTATATGCTTTCAAATCATCATAAGACCAAGCAAACACATGCCAATATTTTTGTAGCAAAGCAATCAACATGGTTCTCACATTTGGCTTCATTATTTTGCCAATATATACCTTCTTAGGGGCATTATTTGTTCCTAGGTTTATCTCCTCAAGGTCTTCCTTATGTGTAGAAATTTTTCTAGCATTTGGCTTGTTTGGGCCATCAAAAACCCTTTCAAGTGCAACTAGTCCCTTGGGGATTTTGTTTGTTTTTAATTGAATTACATCATTTCCAAACAATGTTTCCTTAAGGTCAACTTCTACCGCATATGAACTGAAGAAAATCTCTTGATGCTCATTTTGGTCAACATAGTGTAGAAACTTCAAGATGTCATTATCATCCTCAAATACTTTCCAATTGCAAATATTATTAGGTACAATAGGTCTTGTTTGTACCTCAATCCTTGAAGTACCATCAAAAGTCACATCATCTAGCTTAATGGCAATGCTTTCCAACATATCTTCTCTAGAATTATGTCCTCTTTATATCCATTCTATCCCAAAAGCATCAAATGCCTCAATAGTATCCCAAACTTCATTTATATGTTTCCTTAGTCTCTTATCTTTAGTAACAAACCTAGTCCTGACTTGTGAGACTACTAATTTTGAATCCCCAAGTACTTTGAACAATTTTATCCCATGTTTAGAAGCAAGTTTTAAACCAAGAAAGAGTACCTCATACTCAGCTACATTGTTGGTACATGAAAATTGTAACAAGAAGGAATACTTGAAATTCTTACCTTAAGGAGATATAAAAATGACCCTAGCACCTAAACCTTCCTTTGAGTATGCCCCATCAAAATACATAGTCCATAGAGGATCTTTCAGAAATGTTAATGCAACCTCCTTAACAATTGGTGCAGGCTTGACTTCTCTTTCTTCTTGTTCCATTTCTTCCTTTCTAAAATATTTCTATATCAGTGTCTACAAAATTGATCATCGGGGGTTCTTCTGGCTCTTCAACATGCTCAATCATGTTTCTGAATCTTCATTCTCGAGCAATTTTTACATCCTTTTGGCCAATGGAGAATGTGGCAAATGACAAATCACATTGCATACCCCCCCCCATAGAAGCACACCATTGTCTTGAAAGTAACATTCCATATGTTGTTGGAATGTCCACCACTGTGACACTCAGAACCACCTCTTTTTCTGGGAAAGCATCCAATCTGTATGGAACTTTATAGATTACACCAATAGCAGGGACCTCTCTAGAATCCATGTCATAAGATTTTTCATATGTGCTATCAACTTTCAAACCCATTCCCTCCATTATTTTGATAGGCATGACATTGTTTGAAATGCATGAATCTATCATACAATTCCTAAGCACCTTTCCATCCATAATTAGACTCAAAAGGAAAAGATTGAGTAAATTTGGATTTGCAGTGATGGTGGTTGCCAAATAGATCTGAAGATTCTCATTGACACTCGTCCCTACTTCAGAAAATTTTGCACGACTCTCAATTATTTTAGGTACATCAACTTCCATCCTTTTTTGATTACCCCTAGGAATACTATTGATAATAACCATTGTTTTGTGCTTGTGGCCATCAATCCTCATCATTTCAAGGACTAGAACTATGACCCAAATCTGAGATAGAACTTGAAACATATGAATGGGAGAAT
This sequence comes from Sequoia sempervirens, assembly GCA_007258455.2. Taxonomy (NCBI): domain Eukaryota; kingdom Viridiplantae; phylum Streptophyta; class Pinopsida; order Cupressales; family Cupressaceae; genus Sequoia; species Sequoia sempervirens. Next base: position 6,805 of record VDFB02127836.1, read on the forward strand.
AGCCTGGTATTTTTGGAAGCACCATTTCCTGAGGGACTATTATGTCAACTTGTTTTTCAACCTTTTTCTTAATAGACTTTAGTTCTTTGGCTTTCAACTCTAGTTGTATAACCTCAACAACAAATTTTGGCTTACTTCCCTTCTTGGCCCAAATTTTGATTTCCTTATTCTCCTTGGGCTTTGTTTCTCCTTTTTTATTATCTTTCTTCACACCCTTACTATCTACATTATTCTCTTTGATGAATATTCCTCCTTGTTGACCTAGGATGCCACTTACCACCCTATTCCTAAGGTGGAGATCATTCCTTGCTTGAGCTCTAGTAGCCAGAGAAACTATATACCTTTGTATTTCTTCATCGGAAGGTCTCCTCAAAGAAACATTACATGTCTTAAGATTATAAGTTATGTATTCATCTTCTCTTTCTTCATCAAAGAACACTTGTTAATGGTGGAGAACTGCTTCTTTTCTTTGCAAATCCACATCATTTGTGTCAGCATCATCACTGGAAGAATAGTCACTACACTCCATATCTAATCTAGTCATAAATACATTAGTAGTATCATCAAGGTCATGAGGAGAATCGGTCTCTTTCTGATCATTTGAGATTGCTCCATGGATCTGGCAACTACACATTGATGTGCAAAAGGAGGCATTTCACAGACTTCACACCATGGTATCTCCTTTACAACATTTGTAGTATTTTTTATGTAAAGGATCTGGTGTTGCTTGAAAATTCTTCTGGTTATTCTAAACAAGTTTCCCATTATTCCAACTAGTGTGATATGGATAATCGTGTAGCCTTGGTGGCCTCTCATTTCTCTGAAACTAGGGCTTATCATTTCTAGCTTTCTTCTGCAGTAGGCTTAAAACTTGGTCTAACTTCTCTTCTAGGGCAGTGACTTTAGGAACCTTTTCATTCTAAACCTTTGAATTCTTGGAAGACTTAGGGTCATCTCATCGACCCACTTTCCCAGATGCCCTCCTATTATTCTCAATATTTACTGCCATTTTATAAGCCTCCCTTAGAGAAAGTGGATTTTTATCTCTAAGCAGGTAACACATTTTAGAATCATAAGCATTATAGTAAATGGCCAAAAACACCCTCTCAATAGGTCTTAGAGATCTAGGGACCTTATACATGGCTTTTTGAAATCTTGCATTGAAGTTTGTGGCCATTTCATTATGCCCTTTGGTAATATTATTAAATCATTCAGTCTAAACTGTGGGTCAATCAGATCACCATACTGCTCTCTAAATGCTCTGAAGAATGAATCCTTGGAGTCAATACTCGCATCTAGCAGGCTTCTATACCAATCTCTTGCATCTTCTATAAGGGACTGCATGAAGTACTTCATAGCTACATCTTCATCCCATATTTCACAATCTTCAATAAAATTTTGGAATGCCTTCAAATGATCCTCCCCACTAAGTGCATTGTTGCTAGTAAATTTGGGCGCATGTTTTCTGGCATTGTCTGGTACTAGATTTGGGTAACCAAGAATATCTTCAAAATGTAATTGTCTGTACCTATTGGTATGCAACAATCTCCTGCTAATAGGGCCTTCTTCCTCATCATGGTGATCCTCATATCTCCCCTTTGTACCATCATGTTGATGTCCTCTAGAATGGGGATCATTATTACTAGCATGAATAGTCCTATCCTTATTCTATGGCTATGAAGAAGGGCTAGAAGGATTACTAGTGGGTGAACCTTTGTTACTAGTATGGGGGTTTGAAGAAGATGAATGACCCTGAGGGCTTAGGGTTTCAGGGATAAGATCTTTCAAGGTAGATTCAAGGAAACTAAGCTTCTTCTTCATTTCTTTGTTCACCACCCTTAGTTCCAACTCCTTGGTCTTCCTATCCAATTCTTCATTCTCCTTCATTAGTTTGTGATAAATCAAAATAGAGTCATCATGAGATGTATCTTTCTTTGAAGCCCCTCCCTCATTTATCTTTACCCCTTCATTGTATTTTCTCTCATTCATAGGACATTTTCCTTTGTCAACATCTTGGGAGGAGGATGAGGTGCATCAGCAGTTTTTTCAACATCCTTGGGGTATGGGCCTTCAATATTTTTATCCACTAGAGGAGTTGTAGGAATTCTACCTACAATTTCTTGTACTACTGGGCCATCTTCTTGGTCAGCTTGAGCAACCAACTTTTCCATTGCTTCCATCTCCTCAGCCTTCCTTCTTAATGCATCCCTATGCATCATAGCTTCCCTAATCCTCTTTTCATGAGCATTCTCCATTTTCTTCCTATCTTCATTGCATTTAGAAATACTTTGATTAAGTAAACACACATCATTTAGTACTTCTTTGTCTATTAAAGTAAATTCCCTATTAGATACGACCATGTTGTCAACTCGGGAAGGAGGTAGATCATGGGAATAGGTATCTCCAGTCAATAAATCATTAGGGATAGTGGTGTATGGATGGGAATTTTGGGTAATAGATCCTCTGCCTTTGGAAAGCCTAGCATTAACATTATCTCTCTAGATTCTATCCCTTTCTCTTTCCCTCATGGCTTGCATACTAGGGTCAAAGAAATACTCATTTATAACAGTCTTCATATAAACCCCACCCCTTGCCTTAGAAGTAATATCACTGAAATCTGATAAATCCTTTTCAAATCTCGAGCTACAATGAGAATTCATTTCATGTTCAGGGGTAGGATGAGGTGTAGACTTACCTTTTCTTGCATTCTTTTCCTTTATCCATTTTCCTTTGTTCTTAGATAATTCGTCTTCCAACTTTTGCTCAATATTCTTCTTTAGGTAACCTCACGTTCCCTTCATTTGAACTTGGCTTTCTTTTTTCTTTGTCACCTTCTTTAATTTCTTTCCACTTTTCTTCCTAACTTCATGGATATCTTTGAACACTAATTTGTACTGGTGCAGAGACATTAGAGTCACCACCCAGGGTTCTTGGGAAATATTAGTAGCAATTTTGTTATAGCCTTTGTAAATAGTGATAGATCTTTAGAAATGAAGAAAAACTTTGATAGCTATGAAATTTCTTTACGTGAATTTTGAAAGTATCCTTTTTAGACAAATGGGCAGAATTTTACTAGGATAGTAGACAACATATTGGAAAAGTTTAGAGGAAAACATGACAAGTAATTTCAATTAATTGACTCTATGAGTAATTTAAACCATAAAATGTGGTGATAGGTGATAAGGCATTTTGGAGAACTAGTAATTATAAGCCTTACATCCCTAGTAGATTCACCATTATGTTGGTTGTTTTCACAATGAAACAATCAAGTCATACTAGGTACCTATGAGCTTGCCAGGCTCAATTGTTGAATATTTGTTAGACAAGTGGCCAACTAATGAGATATGGAATTAATTGCTTTATCTCCTACACTTTAGGCTCTACAAAACCCACAAGGGTAATAAAATAATGTATATTATACTAATACTTGAAACAATTCACGCGTACATTGCATATATTTAAGCGGACGCATTCTCATCTATAGCCAATAGGCTGAAATTTATCAAAGAATTGGCAATTTCCTAAACAAACAACACACCTTAAGCTAAGAATACCAAAACAACATAAAAACCATAGGTCAAAAGTAGATCAATGATTACTTAAATGATTGTTCTCAGGTTGGATAACTGGGGTTATGGAAAACATTAAAATGATTCATGATCAGTGCCATTATCTTTTGGGCCATGAGTCTGACAAAACTTTAAACATAAGGAATATTTAATATTGGATAATCAAGATCTCTACAATATTACTTAGCAATTTGCAAATCAATAACCAAATTCTAAAGACTACTTATCACATCCCTAGATCATGCATAAGAATTCATGAGTTGATTCAAGCATTTTAACTTCTATGAACAAGAGCTAAAACCAAAAACATATATCAAAGTCCGAGACGATGAAAATTAATGAAATAATATTTGATCAATTTTTTAATTAATAATTCATATACATCATCAAAATGGAGAGATTATAGACTTGGAAAATATCCATTATCATTATGATATATCCACAAACCATACATTCAATAAAACATGCAGCCTAGACTAAAGCATTTAATAAAGACTAGACATATTATCTCTGTGTTCTTAGCTTTTACAAAATAGCTCCATTATTCAACCAAAAGACACCGTACAAATGGCCCTGAATTCACTTTTATGAAGTAAGGGAGCAAAACAAGCTTCAAGCCAAGTGTGCACATGTCACTATACGATTGGACCGTAGGAAGAAAGATTCCCAATTTAGTTACATTTGCATTTATCAAAGCAGAGGGAAACCGAAAGAGACAAAGTTCATTTATATTTGCAAAGAGGATTAACCTTGTCTTCAAAATCACATGTTAGAAAGAGCAAAAATCTCCACCATGGTGCCTTGGTATCAGCGAGCAAAAAGACAAACTAATGTAGATTGAAAATGAGTAAGCATTTTAGTCAAGATTCCACATCACCAACAATTCACAAATCCCCAATGAAACCTATGTTTTATACATTTGTATTTTCTATTACCAAACCTATATAATACGTGACCAAGTATATGTTTCACACTTCAATCCAAATTGAATTTTCCAACATACACACTTACCCATTCTTGATACTCTTTCTCTATTGGCAATTCAAAGTCCATAATTTTGTCCATGGTCTTCCTATAAGGGGAATATTTGATTCCAACTACATTGGAATCCCTATCAAAATCCTCCAGAAAACTGATGAGAAATGTCATCCTTTCCATAATATTGTTGACGACATTGATATTGACTTCTCTATAGATTTTTCCAACCTGGCCAGTAATTATCTTATCCAGTTCCTTCCTCCATATATGCAGTGGTTTCATCTCATAATTAGACACCTCAATATCCAACAATGGTTGCAAATCAGTGTGAGTGTATAAAGATAACAATTCTATTATCTTCTGTTCAAGTGGAGCTACATATCCCTAGAAATTTTTCTCACTTAATTCACTCACAAATTCATAAACTAGTTTTACAACAAGATACATATCCTCATGTTGGCCAGCCCCTACTAAAATCAGCTTCACTTTTCAAATCTTAAGACCCATTTTTTTAAGGTTGGTATAGCCAACATATTATCCTTTTTGGATAACTTCATTGCATGTAACATGACAACATAATTATTGTGCACACTATTAAGTCTATCTTGAATCCTTTTGTTCAAATGTCTTAAAGCAGTGTCGATAATATTTGAGATGTTCTCATACATGGTGTCCTGGACTTTGTCTAGCAACTTTTTATGAACCTCAATTTGTAGAAGCAATTTATCCCTATCTGATGAATTAGAACTTAGTTTAAATTTGTTTCCTCCTCTGCTATTGAACCTTGTCCCTGATCATGTGGTAGTATTACAGGGGACTGACTATAAACCGAATGATGCATTAATGCCATAAGAGAAACTGAGAGTGGGTTGCTTGAGCTAGGCTAACCCTGCTCCATTTGCATCACTACCCTTTGCTTGTAGAATGCTAATTTAGTTTCTAATGTAGCCACCCTTTGTTGGCTAACATCATATTCCTTCAAGAGATCATCATATTTAGCTCTAATATTGTCTCTTTCCAAAGTGATACCTTTCATATTAGACTGGTTGAATTTGGAAACATTTACTACCATATCTATAGCTTCTAGGGCTGGAGTATCAGCAACCCTCTTCACAATCAATTTTTCACTAAGTTCTAATGGTTCTACCAAGACTGGTTTCATAGAAGCCGAAGATAATGACCACATTGCTAATGCATCCCAATCCTCACTAAAAGTTGAACCTCTGAGTGCCACTTCCAATTCTTCCTATGTTTGTACCAAAGGTCTCTTAGCCCTTCTTATAGCATCCAGAACAATTGTGTTAGCAATACTCCAATCTGGAAACAATAATAAACCACTTTTCTTCACAAGTTCTCTACCTTCTTGTGCATTAATCTTTTTAAGTTCATCCTTCATAAATTTTCTTACATTTTCATCAATGATACTTTCAGGTGCTTTAGGATGTAAAGTCCTCTCAATGGCTACCTTTTGTGCATAATCTACAACTTTGGACTTCCACCAAAAATCTTAGAATGCTGAGGTTTCAATAAAAGCATCATCCTCCTACTCGCTTCTTCCCTTAATTCATCTGAAGTATTCATCCCACAACTATCAAGGTTCCCCAATCTAAGAATGCTTTGTCTCAAATTTTGAAGCCACTTCTCCCTCATGAGGAGGCATTCCAATATGCATTTCTTTAGGGGTGACCAAGATCTCATCCTCGTCTGTATCATTATAATCAACTAATCCTTTTTCTTCAATCCTTTGCTTCCTCTAAGGTGGTTGCTCAAGAAGGGTAGAACTTTCACGAGGTGAATCGAGATCAATTATAGGCAAAGGGGCCTGTGCAGAAGGGGTTAGCACTGTACTCTTAGGAGAGTCTGCCTTTAGGCTATAAGAGGTAACAGGAGCTAATGGACTTCTTTCATCACTTGCCATTTTCTTTCTCCTATAATAGATTCTTAATTATTTGGATGGTTGATATGTAGGTCTTTCTTCAAAGGCCATCTCAACATTTTCCTCAATCACCATAGCCTTTCCTTTATCAGAAACTTCCCATTGTTCTTTTAAGACACCAACAATATTCTCAAAATTATCCATGACATACATTGCTCTATGGAACTCACCCTATATATTCGGCATGGGATCATATTGGGGATTATTCTTTTTCTTGGCTACTACCATTTTTCTGTAAGCCAAGTACTTTTCTTTTCTTTCATCCTGTTCACCAGTGCTGATAACATTCCTGATGATTTCCTCTGGGAAGTTAAAATTATGCACAAAAGTACCCAATTTCTTATCATTTTTAAGTCTTCTTATGAAACCTTCTAGATCATGATTCCTTGGATCCATAGTTAGCAGTCCATAAGGGGCTAGCAATTTCTCTATTCCTTTCAATCCCTTCTTAGTCACAACATAATCTGCAAATGTAGTCCATTTTGTGAAGAAAGATCCCTTCCTTGCTAACTCAAGCAAATGTGCCTCTTGTGTAGCTTCCAATTTCCTCATGATTTCAAGAAAACCTATTATAAGGGGAACCTCTGCATGAAAGATATGTGGGCCTAAGTTACTACCCTATTCCCTAAGAATTGTTTTTTCAAGATATAAAATGAAATCTCCCCAGTTGTGACTCAAATTCAAATCTAGCCTTCTCTCCCTCGACCTCAAGAACTCATTAATCTACTTGGGAATCCTAGGTGGTTGGTACACTAGAGCACTTCTTATCTTGGATACAAAAGCATTTCTAAACATCACAAAATTATACTTATCATCTTTTTCCAAGATACAGGTCCAACATTGAATAGGAAAATCAACATTATCTTTCTTCCTTTCTAATGTAATCACCTTCTCAAGAAAAATTTGTCCATTGTGTAGAAGCATATGCATCAACAATGAATACCACCAAAATTTCACCCATTACTTTCCTTCTTTAATAGTAGCTAAGCCCTCATGGATATGATCAGCCAAGTAGGTTCCATAGTCATAAATCATACTAAATGGTGGGTGTTGCATATTTGTAGCCAAGTAACTGTATTCTGGTTGTCATGTATGAGGTGGATCAACACCTACAATTTGGTAGAAATAATACACAATCTTTCTTAAATAACTGGCAAAATAGCTCATTAGGAAGGGTTCAAGCTCCCCACTAACAATCTGGACTTTTCTCCTTTGATTCCTAGTTCTGACCATTGTAGTGTGTAAAGGAAACATTCTTGACCTAATGAATACCTTGGTGTTGTTAGACTCTATCCTAATTGTATCCATATTCAAAAGAAGCATATTTGAATTCCTTTCATGTAGGTCAAACACCTTTTCAATCTCTTCATGGGTTACTTTCAACATCACCACCCCATAATATGCTCTGACCACCCTAGAAATAGGATCATGCTTTGATGCAATATCCTTTAGGAGGTCCACATCCATATACACATTGGGAACAATCAATCTTCCCATATTCAAATCCCATGGGTTACTAAAAGGAGACCCAATATTTCTATTCCCAAACCAATGTTGAAACATCTGCCACCTAGTACAAGGTACCTCGACATCTTTGATGAAACATGCCTTATCAATTAAACCCTCTCTAACCATTGAGCCATGAAAGAAAACCCTTCCCTCTAGTTTTTTACTAGTAGATTAGGGTAATAAATCAATAACATCCTGAGACAGGGACCTAAGCTGGGTGGAAGGAGAAGAGGAAGCACCAAGAGCTTTGGGAGGCATGAGTTTGTGTGCACAAGGAAAATAATGATAGAGGAATTTTTCCTACTTGACTCCTAATTGTAATTCACAACTCGGGATGAAAGCTAATTCTAGCAATTTATAGGACTAGGGCTTTTCAATAGTAAAGATTAACCCTACTTTAAAAGAAAGAAAAGCAGAATATCCCAAAAACCCTAGTGCTAGCTAGTACAGTCTCTACAATTCATTTATCAGCTCCTCGTATTGTCTAAGATACGTTTCTGGACCTCAAATAAGCAAGAGTCAGCCACACAAAAAATTTGATAGAGACTAAATACAACTATCGAGTCACTTCTGCCATTAATGCTTACTTGCGTGAAGTAAAATAATTGCAATGGGTGTACTTTGTAACTTTGAATATGTTTCGTTGATTCACAATTGAGTTGAGCCTTTCGAATGATTTTGATCGAGTCAAGATTGTTTGAAATTTCCACATTGCTCTAACTCGGATGAATGGCCAATAGGAAATTGTTGATGAGATGTTCTCGTGTACTTGTGGGCTCCACTAGCCTACATTTGCAGTGTTCATGGTAGCTTCTTGCAGGTCTCACCATTCTTAAAGAGATTGCATCTTAGTTTCACGAGCTAGTGTGGAACAGTGGTGATCACCTTTCATTGCTTTGTTGATGCCATTGATCTCAAGGTTTCAGGCATTGAACTATGACACAGTGGGTGGGCCCACTCACACATGGTGGTATTTTTCTAACCTCACCACATTTAACTTGTGTGCACTTCAAATAAGCAAGCTAGTGGGGAACGACCCAGATGGATCCTCATGATTTGGTGACTATTCAATCCTACGCATGAAACAAAGTTATTTGTAAAAAGGGGTGTATACCTTGGAATTCCCGCCTAAATGTGTAAAATAACTAAGTAAGAAACATGAATAACAAAATACCAAGGACACTTCAAGATTAGCCAAAAGAGTGGTTCAACGAAAAGGAATGCAAATAAAATGAAACACAAATATTTTTACCTCCCTTGTTGTTGATACCTCTTTGATTGGCCCTTGCTTGGATTGGTTGTGTGCTCCTTAGATGATTGTTTGAATGTCTAAATGCAAGAATCAATATGCAAGATGATGAGCAAAGATGACTAAATGATTGAAAAGGCTTGAGGATTCAAATGGACAGCATGTAGTTATGAGAGTGCAAAGTGTTGGAAATGCCCTTGAGGAGGGGGTATTTATAGAGGAATTTGAATTCTCTAGAGAATTCAAGGGTCAAGATTGATCCAACAAGGTCAAGATGAAGGGCTATGGTGGGTTGAGAACCCACAAGCCCTCACATCTTGACATGTGGAGGGTGAAGTGGACAAGAGGGTATGAGGTGGAGATGAGTTGTCAAAAAGGTACATGAGGTGGAAAAGGACATGCACCTTGGGGGATGAGAGGATTTCCACAAAAAGGGATTTCTTGTCCCCAAGTGGGAGTGAAAGGGACTTTTGAGGAATTTTAGAATTCCTCAAAAATCTACATGGGAAAGTGAAAGGTGGTTGGGGATATAAATGTGAATTAAAAATTCACACTCATAGGATGATCTAGAGGGTAAAAGGTGGGCTCCAAAAAGGTGGGACTTGGTCACATGTGGAGATTGTGACAAGTCCAAGGTTCTAGAAGCCTTGGGAGAATGGAATGTGAATTAAAAATTCACATTTAAAGGAGAGGAATCTAGAGCAAATAAAATGTGAATTAAAAATTCACATAGGAAAGGGGGTTAACATCAAAAAAGAAAAATGGAAGGATTGACCAAAAAGGTGGTGCTAAATTTAGCTAATGATTTTGGTTAAGGTTGTGCAAATATTGGATTAGGCTAATTAACAGAAGATTAGAGGCAAGTGGCAAATGTAGGAGGATGTGACAAGGAGAGAGAAAGTGAGGAATTTTAAATTGATTTTTAAATCAAAAAGAGGAATAATGACTAAATTAAATAAATTGGTGTATTTATTTAATTTATAGAAGAATAAGGTAAAAGACAAAATATTAATTATTAAATTAAATACTTTATCGGTATGGGACAAGGGGTGTAATATTAATTTAATAAATTAATATTAATATGATAGACGTAAATGCAACAAATTTAATCATATGGAAGTGATTAAATTTAGGTGTCTGCTGTGGGGCATAGACTAGGTTGATGAGAAAGACACCCTCAAGAGTTAATGACTTAGTTTAAGTCATTCATAAATCAAAATTTTTAAAACCTGATGTGAGGATGAATTAATATGACCTTAGGACTTTGAGGGTTGGTAATGGACATATGTTGATGGCTTTAAACAATGACTAAGAGACCAACAATTGGCAAAACCAAACTCGAAATTAGAATGTTCAAGATGAAGAATTGAAGGGAAACACTAACCAAACAAGACCCCTAAACCCCCGATGATGGGTATATCTGACATGTGAATAACAAGCACAAAAGACTCAAAATGTTAGGTAGTTTGAGGGCTCTAAATAAATTTGATTAAATAAGAGGAGGTTAGGTGATTTGACAATTTTGACTTAGATTTTAGGATTTAAATAAATCAAAGTTGAGAGGAGAATGATTTAGACTTAGTTAAATAAAGATTTTGATTTATTTAACTAAAGGGGATGATGCTAGATTAAATTAGATAGAGGTTTAATTTATTTAGCTTAATAGAAGAACTTTAGAGATTTAATTAAATAAAGTGAAATATTTAATTAAAATAGAGATAAGGGGATTAATCAAATGATTTATTTAATTAACAGGAAATGATGACTTAAGTAGATAAAATTGATCTATTTAATTAAGAGAGGAAAATCAAAGAATTTAATCAAATAAGGGCTATTCAATTAAATGGTTAGACAAACAGATGATTCAAGACGAAGTGGTGTTAGTTAAATCAGGATCAGTTGTGTAATGTCAATCAGTACATTTTACGTGTTTACATTTTTTCCCTCTTTGAAGCAATGCAGTTGTTGCGTTGGTTCAAAGAATAAACATGTCTTGATCAAAATTTAAAAAAAATGGTTTTTTCGGATGCCCCAATGAAAAGAAGTATATAGTTGGTACATTGCCCCCTCAAGAGATCGAGCAAAAAGATTTGATTTGAGGGTCGATCTCACACAAAGAGGTTCAAGATGGATGTATGGATGCTTGCGACACATGATGCAAATGAGATTTTTCATGCTTAGAAATGTCAAAATCTATATTATTGTGCTAAATCTCTAAATGATAATGTACTGCTACTGAGATGAGTTATGTGATGATTCCTATATG
>VDFB02127837.1:0-25753 GCA_007258455.2 Sequoia sempervirens
CTACTATAGCACTTTCAATTTATTCATCTTGAGTTGTGATTAATCTTGTTAAGTATACCTCTAGGAAGTCCCCTAGGTAGTTGAGCCCAAAATTGAAGGTGGTCTTACCCACCTTGGTGAATTGGTCCATATTTTCCCTACCTGATCATAAGTTAGAGGTTTGTTGCTCTAAGTTTGACACCCTTGGTACTTAGAGAATGACTTAGCTTTAGGAATTGAAAACCTACAACTTTGAGCACCAATAGAGAGAAGTATAAATGTGTGCCTTGACTCACTCTAAGATCCTATAAGATTCACATGAAAATGCACAATATAAAAGGGCATACTATTGTTCTAAATGCATACATAGAATAATAGAAATACATTCATAGATTGTTGTCCACAACATAAAAATGCACATAGAGAAAATATATTTCATATATTAATAGAACTTTTGCATATATCTATTACAAGGCTGCTACTTTTATTTGTCATTCTTCATCGTCTATCCTTCTTTCCTCTACTTCTTTTGTCCTCACATCTATGTATTTAAAGGAGGCATATATAAAATGCACAATGTGCATGACTTGCACACCAAGTTTCTAATATGGGCTTCCACTCCAAGTATCTTACTTGACTAGACTATATGACATGAAATGTACAATTGACTTGCACTCCAAGCTTCTAATTTGACTTGAAATGACTTCACCCAATATGACATGATTTGTACTTTCTATTACATGAATCGTGTGGCTTGCACTCCAAGTTTCTGACTTGTGCTCCAATTTTCTAGCTTTACTTGACATGACTTGTACTTCCATCTTTAATATTATGTACAAAGGTTAAACTTTTGGAACAAGATTACATTTCTAACATCCTCCCTTAGTCTTGACCTGAACATTAGCATTTTATCTCAAATTGAATTTTATTTCCAACACTCTTTTGATGACTATTGTTGCAAGGATATGAGAAAAGAGTGAGGGTTGGATTTAGGATTTCCAATTCCCTACAAAACATTTCCTTTTTCATTTTCGTGACAATTTCCATGAAGTTCCTTTGAACTCCATATCAACTTTGTGCTCAAATTGAGCCTTTTTATTGTGTTAGGTAATAAAATATTACTGTTGCCTCCAATATTAACTTTACCTTCTTTAGGAATGTTGCCGTTCTCTTTTGGCATTGTTATGCTTGAAACAACACTACTACTTTCACTTAAGTTGTTGCTTGAAATCGAACTAAACCTTGCTATTGCATTCTTCAATAAAAACTATAAAAGGAATGAACCAAGCTACTACTCGAACTCGAAATGCTATTGTTGGGAAATAAATTCTTCAAACCAATCCTGCTAGTTGCTATTGTGTTGCATCTTCTTCTTCTCCAAATAATGTAAAATCTTCTAAATCTTCATTAATTATTTTGCCAATGATCTTATCATTTTGAATCTTTACTTCAGGCTTGTTTAAATCATCAAAATTTGCAAACAAGCTAAACTCACTATCAAAATAACTATTATCCTTATGGATTTCTTCATTTCATTCATCATTTCCATATTCATTATCATCTTCATTTCAATATGAATAATGCACATCATCTATACTTTCATCATCGATTTTCTTTTGCACTCATAACTATAATGCCAAATTTCTTGCAATAATAACACTAAATATGAGGTTTATCATACATTTGATGTTCATATTCATGGTTGTTGCCTCTTCCTTCTTCACTTGCTTCATGGTGATTGAAATGGGTCCTTTTATTGCTTGCTTGACAATGGTTGCTGCCTCTTCCTCTTCATGCATAAATCTTCCTCCTCCATCTTTAATGATTCCTCTACCTCTTTAAGGATTGGAGATGCTCCTTGCAAATATTCTCCTATTTTTCCTTTGTTCTTGAATAATTCTTGTGATTTGAATGTGTATTCCAAGAATGCATTGGTTGTTCTATTCAACCTTTGTTCATGAGTCTATGATGACCTCATTGATTCATCCATAGATAATTGTGATAAATCCTTTAATTCTTTGATAGCAATAGTAATGGGGTTAAATATTTCTAGCAAACTCATTAAATTTTCTCCACGATCCTTTGTTCTTCCATACTCTTTCTAAAACTATCCTTAACTGATTTATGATACTTGATGAGCACAAGCTTATACTGAGAGGGGGGTGAATCAATATAAGACTGTCTTTTACATTTTCAAAATAACCACAATAACTTCAAATTCACAACATCAACAAAAAAAAGACACAAGAAGAACACAAGATTTATGTGGATACCCTTTCGAAAGAAAACCATGGAAAAATATTGCTTATATAGAAATATCTTACAAATTTTGTAGGCACCAACCTACTTGGAAACACCAATCTCCAACACTTGAGCACCAACTCAATATGAGAGACCAATCTCTTTCAATAAGAGACATCAACCTCTCAAATATAAGGTACCAACCTCTTGATAGATAAAGTATTGTTTTTCCTTTGATACTCCTTCAAAATCTGCCTTTGAATAGTCTTCAATTATTTTCTCTTCACATAAAACTGTTGGTGTATATATGATTTATCACTTTGACTTCCACACACATCTTATTCCATTTATATCCTTATGTCTCTATGAAGAGAGACATCCTTTTGAAGAGTGATATCCTTATAGAAAGACATGACTTTTTGTTAAGAGATGATCACTACCTTTAAACTCTTTTATTTATCCTTAAATGCTTTCATATATCCTTTCACATAGAATCATTTCCTTCTTAAACATAAGTGTTGCCTTTTCATGATGAATAATTGCCTCTTAGTAAATGGAATCGTTGCCTTATGAGACATGTTAATCACTGCTCCTAATCCTTCCTTAGCATAAAAATTTGGGCGATCTTGACTACATTTATATATGTCAAAAGGTGGTCAGCCAATATAGTATCTTTAGTTATATGCCAAAATGTGGTCAACCCAAAGACTAATATCATGTTAATGGTAATTTGCATATAGAGAAGGGAGTCGGCCAACAATCTTCAAATGGAGTAATGTAGTTTTGAGTGCCGCTACAAAAAGATCGCTTAGTGGCCTTTGGCTTTTTGTTTGAACTAGCGATGTCTCCTTCGCAATCAATGGTAATTAATCCAACAATCTCCCCCATTGTCATTGATGATAACCCTGCATAGAAATAATTTGTGAATGTAGTAAGAACATGATACTCCCCTTGTCTCTAATGCTCCCCCTTACACTCTACTCCCCCTTTGACATCAACGACAAAGGTGTAACGACCCAACCTTTCGGTAAAGTAAAATTTCCATAATTTACATCCTACAAGTAAGTAAACGTGTTAACATGTTATTGCAATAAAAAATTTCCTTTTCTTTATTGATAAAACATGAACAAGTTGCCATATTAATTTACTAACATAGCTCCAATGAGCTTTAGAAAAAATAGTAGTAAGGACCAGGATTCTTTTCCTTTCAAATCTTGGTACATCGGTTGCTTGCTGTGGAGGAGAAACATCACTCGGGCACTTTTCTGCCAACCACAGACTCATAATGCGGTCCCCCGCACATGCATTGTTCAATGGATGGCCCTCCCTTCGTCGAAGAGATTGGTAGGGTATCCTTTAACGATTACCAACTGAGCATAGTGTTGTGTCCTACACAACTAGAACCTTGCTATTTCACAATCTCGAACTAGTACAAGGATCACAATGAACTAACAGTGTAGTCTCAACTATCTCATACCTAAATGGATGTCATACATTTCACTACTTTGGCCAAAGTATTCTCATTCAGTACTTCGAATAAAGGTCATCTATCATAAACACTACTCAGGGCCGATTTGACTTAAGGCTATCTTACACTACATGTAGACTATGTCCTTCAATGGGTATTTAGTCACCCCAAACTACCTACAACAAACTATCTACTTAGAAACGAAACAGTCTGCAAGTGTCTTGTAACATAACTCCTAATCAAGAAATCTTTATCCTAAAAGTGCTTAGCTTGTCTCAGTTAACCTAATAACTTAAGCTTAAGACCATACTTGATTCTGCCTTCATTTCGATCCTAATAGACAATAACTATATCATCATATTCTCCTTATATGGAGATCATTCAAAACATGCAATTTTCATTCTAAATGCATTTAAAACTTGTTGTACCCAAACCAATTTTTTTGCTTCACTAAAGCATTTTGCTAAATATAGTCTTAACCTTGTTAAAGTGAGGTCAAAAGATGGTTTTTGGGCCTTTCAAGTATGGAGCTTATGTCAGTTTCATGTCAGTCTGATACTGAAGAGTTTTGAGAAAAGTGAAAATCTGAAGGAAAATCATCAAATTTTTCAACTCTGGAGAGGAGAGCACCTTTTGAAAAAGGCGCCATATCTTTTAGGGACTTAGATCCTATTTTTAGGGTTTTTCACCTCCAGGAATATTTGTCTGGGATCTCGCCAGCTTCACAATAAGCTATCAAGCTTGTCAACCAGACATATTTTGCTCGAGTTACGGGAGGTACAGCGGAAAATGAGAGAAACGAGAAAATGGCTAACACTGCAAGCAAAAGCGTGCCTCTAAGCCGGGGGAGCCCATCTTTTTGAGGCTCCAAACAAAGGATTCAGATCAAATGACACCTTTGAGGTTTGTTTCTTGCTCAGTCCAGCTTCACGTTGCATCCTTCAACACGTCAATGAAAGTTGCTGAAGAGCCAAGACGAGGAGGCAAACGCAGGGTTAAATCTTGATTTTGAGACTATCTCTAAAAGCAAAAGAGCACTTTTTCAAAAAGGCACTTGAACTTTTGAGGCCTTTAATGCCTTTTGTTTGGTGATCTCAGATACTCAGTTTGTTCATGTTACGTCTAGCTATTTGTTGGGTGAAAATTATGTAATCAGCTTTTCGATAGATTACACAACTTGGACTTTAGCCACAGCTATGTGAGATGTAAATCTCTCCTCTCGGAAAGGGGAGGCGCCCTTCTTACTACTAACAGAAGCGATAGTAAATCAAACAAGTAATTACAAAATGTACATGAAACTTACGGAGTGGGGGGCGTGTGTTACATTCATCCTTCTCTCTTTTTTCAGAGAAGATGTTTACAATGCTTCACCGTTGGAAGTTCACAATTCTTAATAACCTTAAACTAACAACTAGCAGTAATACCAATATCTCCCCGGCCCCTCGTCAAAGTTTTAAGCCGTAGAGATACCGGAGTGATTAATAACAAAACAAATAAAGTAAAAGGGAAAAGCTCCAATGTAAGGCACAAAGTCGCTCAGAGTTTTTCATTGCTATATGTAGATAAAATTATTTGTCAATGCTTAGAAGCACAAAGTCTCTTTACCTATAATTCCTCGGTTGTATAACGCATTACAAGCACAAGTCTTGTGGTGATCATCCAACAAAGTATCATCGTAGTTGGAATCTAACGACACAAGCGTCTTGTGATCCTTCGGCTAAAAGTATCCAAGAGATGAATAATTACAAGCACAAAGTCTCTTGTAGATCACTCAACCGTAACATGTAAGAGCATGAATGATTACAAGCACAAAGTCTTGTAGAGATCACCTAACCAATGATAACAGAAATACAAACTTATAATCTAAATAATAAATAAACACAAAGTTTATAAACTACTTAGAGTCCTTCACATTTCTTCAAACCATAATCACCACTCAGCATCAACTCACAAAATATCGGGGAATCCAAACGCGCAGTTTCATTGCACCTTTTCTCTTATTAATCAATCTCATTCACAGCATGAACGTTGTCGCAAATTTGCTTCAAAGGCAAGACTTCAAGCAGGAAACACTAGCTGATAAAATTACACAGCAATCCCTCACATTATATATATAGAAAGAGTGGGATGAGCAAAAGAAGGAAAGAGATTGAGAATAGAGTTAGGGTGAGCTACCTTTGCAGATCTCACCTAATCCTTTGACCAAAAGTCAAAGTGTAATTTGTTTCTTTTCAAAATATTTACCCTTGACTCTGGTGTATAATTTACAAAAAGACATCCAAAATGTCGAAAACACCGCGAAGGCTTACCACCCAAACGCTCCCAAAGTTCCAGCTACCACGCTTTGCATTGGGCGCGGAAGTCTTCAAATTTCCTCCTAGTCTCCTGCACGAACTTCTCATCTGGAAGAACCAAGATCAAAGGACATCACCTTCGGGATCACTTGACAAGATCTGGAGAGAAACTGCAAGGATGGTGAATCAACAGGCGTTAGCAGAAAAAGCAGCATTGGGAAGCGCGAAGCGAGCAACAATGTCGAGCAAGCATGAAACGGAGGATGATGCACGGAAAACGATGCATGAAGTGGAAAAAACAAGGTTTGGAGCAAAACTGGGAAAAACGTAAGTGTTTTTAAGAAAAAAAACTGGGAAAAGTGTAAGGGCGCTAAAATTCAGGGCCCTTACATCTTTTGGGAATTCAGACTTTGATGCAGGGGCGCTAAATTTTAGCGCCCTTGCACTTTTCAGAATTAGAAAATATTTACATGTGCAACATGTCAGGGCGCTAAATTTTGGTGCTTCTGCATCTCAGACATGATTTTGATAAATCAGATGTAGAAGTGCATGAAAATGACGCTCGGGGTTGGCAAAGTATTTGTTTGCATGGAGTTGCCATTGAAATTGGAGAATAAAGAGAAAGCAAGGGTAACAACTTACGAAGATGAAACGCGAAAAAACGCTGGAGAAGAACTTCGAATTTCCAAAACACGTGATTGCAACTTAAGAAAAACTCGCCCAGCAAGAAGAAAAGAAGAACAAAAACCATAAACAATGAAAATGGCAAAATAAAACACTCTTAAGTGAAAGAGAAAATCGAAAACCTAACTCAAGTCGAGCAATAAATTTAGGCACGAAAAGTGGCACGATTGACGAAAAACGCAAAATTCATGAAGAAACGCGCCAGGGCCAGAAAAAGTCTAAGTGTCAAGAAAAAGTGTAATGGCGCTAAAATTTAGTGCTATTACATTTTTTAGAAATTTCACTTTCATGCAGGGGCGCTAAATTTTGGCGCCCTTGCACTTTTTGTACTTAGCCAATTTTGGCTTCAGGGCAGGAGCGCACTTTTTCAGTGCCACTGCATTTTTCTCGCAATTCACCTGGCATGAACAAAGAAGCTTCGGCTGGCGATCTCGCTTCAAGGTCTCTGCTGAACATAAATAACTAATTGACTATTCGAGGTTTGGGAACGATTGAGGTGGCTTGAAAATCACTTCCTCTATTATATGCAGCTTGAACTACCAACTTAGAAACTAGGGACAAGCTCAGAGGTTATCCGCGGGAACGAAATGCCGCTGACCCGTGATAACACTATTCGCTGTCCGTCATTAAGTATCGAAGATGACTCAAAGAGTCTGTAGCCTGAGAGTTTCAGTTGATATTTCTTTGCCTCCGCCTTAAATGGTTTCGAGGAAAAGAGCACCTTGAAAAAGCGACTTTTCACTCTTAGATGATGGGTGTTTTCTAAGAAGTGTTCTTTGCGCTTGTTTTATGGAATGGATTCAACCTCCTCGCTGTAACTAGTTTTCAGTCTTAAAAGTTTGTTGAATACAAGATATGGGGGAATCAAGTTTACCTTCCTAAGATGAAAATGATGTAAAAATGGTTGTCTAAGGTCAAAAGCGCCATTTTTGCCAAGGGCGCTTGGATTTTTGGACCCTCAGATCTCAATTTTGTGGTCTACAATATCAAGAAGTATTTTGATCAATTTTTTTCCTACTCTGCGATGCAATCGTCAGCCAGTCAATCAGGCTTGTCAGTCATCCGACGTCAAGGATTGAATAGAGGGTCCAGAGAGGTCAGAATCCAAAATTTTCATCAAATTTGCCTAAGTCTGAAATTTGCCAAAAGTCAAAGGTTGAATTTTTGGATTCAAAGATGAAGGGGCGCCCATGAATGGTGGGATTTTTAAATATTATTTTAATATTTAAAATTCAATTTTCAAAGAGGATTATTTAATTGCTAAAATTAGCGATTTTGTGCATGCATGTTAGTTAACTATAAAGCATGTTTCAGTTCCATGAAGGGTGGCACCTTTCATGGGATTATTCGACTTTCAGTTAACT
Organism: Sequoia sempervirens; assembly: GCA_007258455.2. Taxonomy (NCBI): domain Eukaryota; kingdom Viridiplantae; phylum Streptophyta; class Pinopsida; order Cupressales; family Cupressaceae; genus Sequoia; species Sequoia sempervirens. The sequence goes on from VDFB02127837.1 coordinate 8,031, forward strand.
CTTCAAGGGCCAATCAGGATCAAGTTGAATATTGCATGGTTCAATCATAATATTTTAAGTGGTGGTGCTTTATTTCATGCATTTAGTTAACTCGCGTGAGAACCAATCACAGTTCATGCGTTCATTTTGAAGGTCCAATCAAGGGCGTGCTTTATTTGTGAAGTTTACTTCAAAGTTTATTCTGAGAGGTGCACTTCTAGTTGAGAAGATGGACGATTTTTGAAAAGAACCGGACCAAATTTTTTCCGATTTTTGAATGCAATTACAACAACAATACAGAAGGCACCCGTTAGGGTTAGATAAATCAAACCAGCAGTTACAATATAACTCTTTGCCAAGAATGCGCACTCAATCTCAACAAGAGAGAGGCTGTCATATGGCAAGAGGATCGTCAGTACAATAAATCAGAACTGCAACTGAAAGTAACTCAACACCAAGTATGTGCTACTCAAACCAGAATGGAATGAGGTGACCATTTGATGGAGATTTAAAGAAATACAAATGCAACTTCGAAATAAACTCAACACCCAGAATGTGCTTTCAAACCCGGAGTGGGAATGGAGCTACCATAGGGCAGAGATGTACGATATTACAATGCAAATCAAAGTAAATAGGCGGCAAGCCAGCCTCTTCCACTTATTCGATGGGCAATTACAAACATGATAAGCAAAACTGAGAGAAATGCTGACAGTACTACTATTCAGCTTACAATGAGAAGTAGAATGCCTGCAAGATCAAAGATTTAAGCTCTACAAGTTGCTGCAATAGTAAAGATGTCATCCACTAGGTCAATAATGAATTCCTAACACCCGTCCTTCGCTAATATGCAATTTTCTCAAGTCTGATCTGACAGACCAGCAACATGAATTACAGAACCAGCAATGCATAAACTCAATGAAAAGCTCACAACTCCCTCATTTCTCACTCAAATTACATGAAAACTGATGCAAAATACTCTTAAAATGATGGCGCCTAGTTTAGTAATGAAAAAGGGCAGCTAAAAGTGGATATTAATTAATGGTACGAATCCCAAAGCACTCCAAAAAGTAGGGCTTTCAAGAAATGACGAATTTGCTTTATAAAATCAGAAACTTCATTAAAAATCCCACAAATTTGCAAGTAAGGTCGCCCCAAGTAGAGAAGATGATATGACCAACACCCAGAACAATATCTTTTTTTATTTTTGATATATGAATGAAACTTTGAATCAGCTATGATATTCAACAACATCCAAAATATGATAGAAATGCAAGTACTCAGCTACAAAATGCAAGATCATCAAAACAATGCAAAACCTCACTACAAATTCACTCAAAACAAGCAAACCTCTCTACTAGGTGCTATCTCTCAAGCACGAAGTTGAGCCCAAGCTAGGAGGCATTCATTCCTCGAAGCAATCCAGCAACCATTTCGGCAGCATAACATAACAATACTCAAGATATCAGATGCCCAAATGAAGACCCAAGCTCTCCTTTTATAACTTTGTGAAAACTCTCCAGAAGCATCTAGAAACCCTAATTTTCAAATTTGAAGTAACTCCTTTTCCCTCCAAAGATGGCGTCCCTTTTCTCAAGGCAATTTAACTTTTAGTTTGAATTAATCTTCTCCTCAAGATGGGCGTCCCTTTTCAAACATTGATTTTTGGTCCTTAAAATATAATAAAATAACTCCATGAGGTGCCACCCCTCAAAAACCCCCTTTTATGAACAACTTAAAGTTGCTTTACTAGGCCAAGGGGTCTCAATAATAAAATATAACATTAAAGTATAACATTTTAAAATCAACTGGATATCTCACCAAAAATGCTTCCCAAGGTCAAGATTGATCAAACCAACTGAACATACTGAAGATGAGAGCCAACCAAGCCGAAGTCAACAGGACCACTGCTAGAAATAGAATTTACTAAAAATAATAAATTCTCGAAAGTGCTCAGAATGCCAAACCGAAACCACCAACGCGAAGCTCTCAGAAAACCCAGATGGAATCCGCAATCCAAGTTCAACATTCCCAAGAGCAAGCTCTGCAAAAAGATGAAAACGTCCTCCAAGAAGTTTGGAAACCCTAATTTCGAGCTTCTGCTTAGCCTACGAGCTTCCAGAAATAGGCTAAATCCAAATGAAAAGCGTAGGGCTAAATTGGGGACATTACAATTTTGATGAAATTTATTTATTTAAAGGCTTAAGTCTGTCATGTCCCCTTCCAGTTGACATCTCTCAGAGCATATGATTAGCCTATTATGCGACCCTCGTAGGCTGATAGGATGGATAGAGGGTCTTGATGGAGCTTGGCTTGGCTTCGGTTGTCAGTATTTTATCAGTTGGCTTTCGTTCGAGCTCATTCGGACATCATCTGCCTGAGTTGCTATTTTTAGCAGTATTTGGCACTCAACGAGGCACCCCTGCTATTTTTAGCAGTATGGTTTGGTCAGGTGCAGAATCATTCACTTATTAACCAGCTTCAGACGGTTCGTAAATCGGACACTTTTTGAGGGAGATATTAATATTTAATTGATTAATTAAATATTAATTTATTTGGAGCTTATATTATAAAGTTATAATATTTTAAATATTATAACTTAAGTGAATTGCTGAAGGGGGTCGACCATCATTGAAAGGGGGCCATTTTTAATTATAATTTATAATTAAAAATGAGATTGAACTATTGAAATATTAAAATGAGAAGTTCGAATTTATTTTAATGAAACCTAATTGTGAGAAAATCGAGCTTTTGAAGAATATAAGGTTTTCTCATTGGAAATCGAGCCATTCATGATTGAAGTCGACTTTTTGCTGAGTATTTTCTTCTGAAGACAGAGCCAAGGGTTCCAGTTTTCAACTTGCATTGGAGAACGTGCAATCTTCAGTGTGTGCGATTCAGAGGCTGTGAAATACCAGCTGATCTATTGCCAGTCAGAGAGATAACATCATTCAGAAGTTATCACAGACCTTCACAGAGATTTATATCTTCAGGGTTTTGGTCTGGAAATCATCCGGAAAGGGATCTTTTACATTGGCGTATCTTTTGTCAAGATCTGGCACTCAATCCAAAGGCCGTACTTTTTATTTAATGATGTTGTTTTAGAAGCCGTACATTTCTGTACCAGGCCGTACCTTCACAAAGGGCCATACTTTGTTGCTTGAGCAAAGCGCCTACTCTTTGGCCAGTCTGTCATCACCAACTGGGGCGCTTATGCATCTGGTATCATTTTGCATCATTGGACAGAGGGAGAAAGGATCATTTATTGCAGCCGTACCAATTCTAGATCATTCCCAGCTTGCTACAACTCAGGTTCTTTTGATTAATATTTGTCTTATCTTGCCTGTATATCCATGATACCTTATTGTAATGGTATGGCAAAAATAATGCAAGCAATAGTTATTGGTTTCTGAGCTTATTTATGTTAGATTTGAGCTTGTTGTATTTATTAGCAATTTTATATCAAAATCCTTTCAAAATCGCAATTTTCTCTATCCCTGCAAAAACACCAAAAAAATCAAAATACACAAAAACAGTCAAAAACACACAGTTTCAGAAGTTAGGGGAAACAGGGGTTTCTACAGTGGTATCAGAGCTAAATCCTGCCATCCTAGGTTTAGAAATCTTATGCAGCCACAAGAGTTTGGGTCTCACAGGTATTATACTGCAGGAGTTATGAGCAGAGTTCGATCCGGCCGGTAGAAACATGTGAGAACAGATATTCCTAGAACAGATTCCTCATAACCCTAGAGTCAGGGCGATGCAGAGGTTTTTAGACACTCTCAGAGACTTACGAGCAGGTCAACGGCAGTCTAACGATGTGCTACAGCAGTTGGCAGTGGCAATCCAGAGGTTAGGTACACAGAGGAGACCGTCACCACAGCGTAACGATAACAGGAGTGATGCAGGATCTCGAAGAGCACCTAGGACTGTTTCACGGACGGCAGATAGGCCCACTAGGCCTACTTTTATGAGACAGGAGCTCGATGAGGCTATTGCAGGTGAGGAGCATGAGGAGTTGTTCGCAGATACACTTATGGCAGCGAACGAGGAGTGGGAGTTAGTACCACCTAATGTCAGAGAGAGGATTTCCTTTGACAGATTTATTACACAGAGGAGAGAACATCACAGAGGTCGACAGGATTGGAGACCTAGATATCAGAACAATGATCTGAAGCATGCTACCAATAGACTCACTCTAGCGATGTTCGATGGTAGTGGCAAGGTCACAGCTCAGGCCTGGATCAGTAAGCTGGACACGTTCCTTACATTGCGTCCGATGGCTGAGAGGGATGCTATCAGATATGTGACATTGCATCTTGAGGGGGTAGCTTACGACTGGTGGCACCACGGGATGGTGACACTTCAGCATGATCGGATCACCACATATCAGGAGTTTGTTGACAGGTTGGTGGAACAATAATTTGTGAAAAGGATCGAGAATCCTATTTGAGAGGTGTAAGTTAAATGATGGCGGTTTGGAAGTCTTACGTGGTGACTTCAGAAGTTATCAGTTATAGTTCCTAATATTTGAGCTTGTAGTACTTTTCATGGAGAATTTGTAGACCATTGAGAGGTTGGATCAAAGCCTTTGATCACTCCTTAGATTCTGAAGCCATGAAGAAGGCGCGTAGCATGGAGTTGGCAGCACCATCCAGTAGATTCAACTCTAGAAACAATTCTTCTTTCAGGGATAATAAGGGCTTCAACAAAAACAGAGAGAAATCAGATTTTAACAAAGAAAAATCAGATTTCAAAAATGATTCAAAGGGAAAATCAGCAGCACCACCTTTGGATCGAGAGGCTCTTAATGATCTACGCAGGAAGAAGCTTTGCTTCTACTGCAAAGGTCCCTATGATGCCAATCACGATTGTCTTTTGAGGCCTAAGAGCAAGGCAAATCGGGTGATGTGGGCTTATTATGAGGTTTGGAATCAGAGGGAATTCGAGCAGTGAGGAGAGTTCACAGGGATTGAGTCGGAGGCTTGGGGAAGACCTAAAGGCGGAAGGCCCAGTCGAGCTTGGTCCGGGAGGCAGTCCTATCTAGCATTCAGCGGGAGAGACTCATTGGACTCCGGTGGAGTTTGGCAGGGTGGGAGGTGTTTGCTAACCCGACTGCAGGGAGGCCACACATAATTTTTGTGATGCTAGATTTGTGGAGAAGCGTGGACTCATCACTAAGGAGTTCGAAGGCATTAGGGTTAAGGTGGCCAACGGTTACACTCTCAGGTGTGAACGTATGATTAAGGATCTCCCCTTGCGCTTGAACAACTATGAGTTTAAGGCTGATTATTACGTGGTGAACATGGGGGATATCGATTTAGTCTAGTCTTGGGCATGAAGTGGCTTCATTCACTTGAGGAAGTCACTCTTCGTCTCAAAGACATGGAGATTCGTTTTGATGTGGATGGGAAGACACATATTCTGAAGGCAATACGGGACAGCAACATCAAAACTATTTCTTTTCGTCGGATGGAGAGACTCATGCGACACGACATGGTAGAGTGGGCTGCCGAGTGCACATTGGCACCTATACATGAGGGACAACAAAAGACTGAGTATCATCCTGACATACAGCAGTTGAGAGTCAAGCATGAGAAGGTATTCAGTGATATTCCGCCAGGGAGACCTCCAAACAGGGGCATTGAGCACATTATTGAGCTTGAGGAGGGCGCTAAGCCCGTTATGATTACTCCTTATCGGTATCCTAAGCGGTTGAAAGATGAGATCGAGAAAACGATCAAGGAGTTACTTGCTATGGGTCACATTCGACCTAGCAAATCACCATTCGCTTCTTTAGTTGTTCTGGTGAAGAAGAAGGATGGCACCCTTCGCATGTGCATAGACTATAGAGTCCTGAATAAGAGGACTATCAAAAACAGGTATCCAATACCTCGTATAGACGAGCTTATTGATGAGCTCCATGGTGCATGCTACTTCACGAAGATAGACTTAAGGTCAGGATATCATCAAATCAGGGTTCATGAGCAGGACATCGAGAAGACTGCATTCCGTTGTCATTGTGGGCACTTCAAGTTTGTGGTGATGCCATTTGGGGTAACCAACACACCAGCTACTTTTCAGTCCACCATGAACAGGGTTTTCCATTCACTGCTGAGGAGATTTGTATTGGTCTTCTTCGATGATATTCTTATTTACAGCAGGACTTGGCAGGAGCATTTGGCTCATCTAGATACCGTGCTCAGTATTTTGGAGAGGGAGTCCTTGTACGCCAAGGAGTCCAAATGTGATTTGGGGATGACCGAGTTACTCTACTTAGGTCATATCATCAGTGCAGAGGGAGTGCAGATGGATCCTGAGAAGATCCGCGCTATTATAGATTGGCCTACTCCGGCGAACCTTACACAACTGCAAGGATTTCTTGGTTTATTGTGGGTTTTGCATGAACCGTGAATGGTTATTCCGTCCACGCCTTATATAGCGGACTTGAAAAAGGGTGCTACATTGGACTCTGAGCCTGGGGAGTGTTTGTGAGTTCAAGGAGTTGATGACTCACGTGTCCATTGGTTAGCTTCTAGATTTTTAAGAAGCCTTTTGAGCTTGGTCGCGATGCCGGTGAGGGGGCGTTGGGCCGATTGTCGCGGGACAAGCACCCTATTGTGGCCTGAGAGTGCGTAAAGCTTCGAGGAGGGGCCGAGGCTCGGCGGTATATTGATAAGGAGATGCTCGCTATAATGCACGCCTTGGCAAAATTTAGGCAATATCTTGTAGGCAGTAAGTTCTGCATTAAAACTGACCACAACAGTTTGAGACACTTCCTGGGGCAGCGAGATCTCAATGATCGCCAGCAGAAGTGGGTAAGTAAATTGCAGGCATATGACTTTGATATCTCTTATATCAAAGGCACCCAGAATGTGGTGGCTGACGCTCTCTCACGCAGGCCTTATTTGAGCTCTATGGTTCACATTACAGAGGATTGGAGGCATATGATTGTGGCAGAGTATGCCAAGGATACTTGGGCATCCAGTATCGTTGAGGGATCGATGGTTGACACTAGATACACGCTTGTGAATGACTTGATCATTTACAAGAACAGGATTTATTTGATCCCAGGTTCAAAGATGAAGAACGTTATCATGCGAGCCTTTCATGATGTACCTACAGCAGGACATCCCGGGTACTTCAAGACATATAGACAGATTCGGGAGAGATTCACATGGAAAGGACTTAAGGCAGACGTTCTTCAGTATGTGCGTGAATGCCCTGTTTGTCAGCAGAACAAGCAGGAGAACACTTACCCGGCAGGATTATTGCAGCCACCTCCGATTCCTGACAGGAAGTGGGAATGCCTGTCGATGGATTTCATTACGGGCTTGCCTAAAGCCTAAGGACGGGATTGCATATATGTGGTTGTGGATCGGCTAACGAAGTATGCCCACTTCTTTCCGATTACCACCACTTACACAGCTACTCAGGTAGCAGAGGTCTTCTTCTGTGAGGTATTTAGACTACATGGGTTGCCTCAGAGCATTGTGAGCGACAGGGATAGTCGGTTCTTGAGTCACTTCTGGCAGGAGGTGTTCAGACTTTGTGGAACCGAGCTTACACCGAGCACCAGTTACCACCCGCAGACCGACGGTCAGACGAAGATAGTGAATAAATGGGTGGAAGGTTACCTCCGGAACTATATTGCAGGGCAGCAAAAGGCATGGGTTAAGTGGATTCATTTGTGCGAGTATTGCTACAACACGACATTCCATATGACCATTCAGATGTCCCCTTTTATGGCGTTATGCGGTTATGAGGCGCCAGTTTTTAGTTTACTCTTGGTAATAGGTAGAGTCTTGAAGTCTTTGGGGAGACTTGTTGCAGGAGAGTCAGGACACTATGAGGGCTCTCAAGGAGAATATTGCTAAGGCACAAAATCAGCAGAAGCAGTACGCAGATCAGAAGAGGACAGAGAGGTCTTTTGAGGTGGGCGACATGGTTTATCTTATGCTGCAGCCCTACCGTTAGTCTACTCTTAGGAAGAGTGGTTCAGAGAAGCTTAAGCCACGATATTATGGTCCTTTCAGGATTCTGAGGCGTGTTGGAGAGGTGGCTTACGAGCTAGAGCTTCCTGCGGAGAGCAAGGTCCACAATGTTTTTCACGTGTCACGTCTCAAGAAGGCGTTGGGACACCGTGTGGTACCTTTCCCGATTGTTTTCGTCCCCTTAGATGATGAGGAAAGTTGATTTTAGTACACGAGTCTATCACGGAGTCTGAGAGCGATTCGTGGAGACTATCGAGGGAATATTTGGTGAAATGGAAATTTGCCGGTGGAGAGGATGCTACTTGGGAAGCGAGGATGCGGCATCAAAGTTGAGATTGCCCGAGGACAAACGAATTTCGGGAGAAATGTTGTCATGTCCCCTTCCAGTTGACATCTCTCAGAGCATATGATTAGCCTATTATGCGACCCTCGTAGGCTGATAGGATGGATAGAGGGTCTTGATGGAGCTTGGCTTGGCTTCGGTTGTCAATATTTTATCAGTTGGCTTTCGTTCGAGCTCATTCGGACATCATCTGCCTGAGTTGCTATTTTTAGCAGTATTTGGCACTCAGCGAGGCACCCCTGCTATTTTTAGCAGTATGGTTTGGTCAGGTGCAGAATCATTCACTTATTCACCAGCTTCAGACGGTTCGTAAATCGGACACTTTTTGAGGGAGATATTAATATTTAATTGATTAATTAAATATTAATTTATTTGGAGCTTGTATTATAAAGTTATAATATTTTAAATATTATAACTTAAGTGAATTGCTGAAGGGGGTCGACCATCATTGAAAGGGGGCCGTTTTTAATTATAATTTACAATTAAAAATGAGATTGAACTATTGAAATATTAAAATGAGAAGTTCGAATTTATTTTAATGAAACCTAATTGTGAGAAAATCGAGCTTTTGAAGAATATAAGGTTTTCTCATTGGAAATCGAGCCATTCATGATTGAAGTCGATTTTTTACTGAGTATTTTCTTTTGAAGATAGAGCCAAGGGTTCCAGTTTTGAACCTGCATTGGAGAACGTGCAATCTTCAGTGTGTGCGATTCAGAGGCTGTGAAATACCAGCTGATCTATTGCCAGTCAGAGAGATAACATCATTCAGAAGTTATCACAGAGCTTCACAGAGATTTATATCTTCAGGGTTTTGGTCTGGAAATCATCCGGAAAGGGATCTTTTACATTGGCGTATCTTTTGTCAAGATCTGGCACTCAATCCAAAGGCCGTACTTTTTATTTAATGCTGCTGTTTTAGAAGCCGTACATTTCTGTGCCAGGCCGTACCTTCACAAAGGGCCGTACTTTATTGCTTGAGCAAAGCGCCTACTCTTTGGCCAGTCTGCCATCACCAACTGGGGCGCCTATGCATCTGGTATCATTTTGCATCATTGGACGGAGGGAGAAAGGATCATTTATTGCAGCCGTACCAGTTCTAGATCATTCCCAGCTTGCTGCAAATCAGGTTCTTTTGATTAATATTTGTCTTATCTTGCCTGTATATCCGTGATACCTTATTGTAATGGCTATGGAAAAAATAATGCAAGCAATAGTTATTGGTTTCTGAGCTTATTTATGTTAGATCTGAGCTTGTTGTATTTATTAGCAATTTTATATCAATTTCCTTTCAAAATCGCAATTTTCTCTATCCCTGCAAAAACACCAAAAAAATCAAAATACACGAAAACAGTCAAAAACACACAGTTTTAGAAGTCAGGGGAAACATGGGTTTCTACATCAGCATAGCATGGTGTTCAATACCGTGCCTCCAAGAGTGGCAACCAATAGAGAATTCCAATGCATCATGGAGTTGGAACCAGGCTTTAAGCTTGTCATGACCATTCCTTATGTCCACCTAGGGATGTGTACAGAGCAAATGATTATTTTTATCAAGGAGTAGTTCAAATTGGGCCACATTAACTCTAGCCCATTTAAGTCATCATTGGTCTTTGTTAGGGAAAAAGATCATATCACATAGTTGTGCATTGGTTGTAGAGCATTCAGCTGCAAGACAATAAAAAAAAAGTTTCCCAAACCTAGGATCGGTGAGTACATTGTTGAATTGTAGGGGAAAGTTCATTTCTCAATGTTGGATTTGAGATCAAGTAGCCATTAGATTCTTCATGCACTTTGTATCACCAATTCTCGATCCCCACCTCTCTAACCATTGCATCCTTTTGGTATGTGAACCCCTAGACCCTTGCAATATTGCATCTTTGGGTACGTGGAATCCTGACCTCCTAGCATTGGACCTCGGGAGTATTCTTTGCTTGATCTACTAGCAAGTGTTTCCTAGGACCTTGACCTTTTGGCATGCTCTTTCATGAAACCCTTCCATTCGAACAAAGGAATTCACTAATCATCAGGGCTGACTAGGGATGCCATTAATGGGCCCAAATTTGAATGCAAAATGGCTAAAATCATTTAAACTACTCTCAACACAAGTGGGTCCATAATAGGCCTTCATCCTTTATATAAGGTGGGCAATTTCATCAATTTGGATTATCTTGCATTATCGCACCAACACACCAAAACATTAATTTGAGCACTTGTGCTTGGCTATTATAAGGACAAATATCCTTTTGGTTTCTAGAGGGTGGCTTGATACAGAGGTTGCATCAACACTTCAACTTGGAGGAATCAATTTTGTTTTGGATATTTTTTGGTCATTTTAAGAATATCTTTGTAATCATTGCAGTCTTGATTATAAGCAAATTTGTAGCAGTAGATCTATGTAATCTTTTGAATTAAATGTCTGAATAAAACAATCTACTCCAACAAGTTTATATGTCCAAACCTGTTTATTTTATGAGTATTTCAAACCTAAATATTTTTTGTTTTATTTGATTTCATTGAACTATTGCAGATCTGAGCAATTTATATGAATATTTTAGTTAAAGGGTTGCTATAGAAATGCGTGGCTTTATCCTTGCTGTCTCAATGTCTGGAAAATTAGTGGTGACAACTTTAAATGAGGCTATATGCCTCATTTGTAGCATGCTATCACACAATAGTTATCATTCAAAGAGCACATATCATCAAAACATTATGAAAATGAAACACTTATCATGTATTAGTGTGAGCTGTGAAGACAATGCTGCCAAGGGAGGTCATATTCACATCTTGGATGGGTTGACCATCATGCATCCTCTCAGCCCTAAAACAAGACTAAATGTCAGAGTTGGAGCGAGCCACCAATAACTGAATTTTGTGTTTGCAGTTGGTATGGGCAGACATGGAGCATGGAAAGGAACTTCAAATGAAGATATCAAGAAAAGTTACATGATTTTTACTTGGCAATGCTGAAGAGTGTAATGTCCCCATTTTTGGGTTCTCTTGCTTTGTAGTTGGAGATGACTTTTGGGTTTGCGTCAGCATGATCAGAGGGGTAATTTGAAGTCACCAATGAGCTCAGATGGTTTAGAATTCTATGATGCTTTCAGATGTTATTTCCAGCTTTCGGTTTGGGCTCCAAGATTCTTGGAGGGAGCATCTATTTATAGTAAGTCACCCGGTCATGTTCGTTCATCTTTCATCATCGGGATCACTCCTACGTAGTCAGTTTTCAATTTCGATGCTTTTCAACCGTTTCCGTAATTTGGATGTATTAATGAGCTATATTTAATTAATTTCTCTAAGGTTGTTATTTTTATTAAAATATTTAATGGGGCACCTTAGTGTTATAGCTCATTGGAACTAGGATGAAAAGTTTTAAATGTTGGGATGTTGAAAAGTGACTTTCAATGCCGGAAATGTTTTAAAAATGAAATAAATCACTTTTAGGAGTTAAAAGGGGTAATAAATTAATAAAGTGATTTTTTAAAGGAATTTTTGGAAAGTTCCCTAAAAAGCATATAAAAAGGGGAATTGTGAGCTCATTTGGTATGTTCAGTTTATTCTATTTCTCTAATTGAAACCCTTGTGGTTTTGGAGATTGGACCTGGTTCATCTCAACCTCTAGAGGACGAAAACCTTCTAGGGAAAATCAGTTTTGGTGGTGAAAGATTCCTCCCTAGCTGGTGATTGATTGTTTGATTTGAGGAGATTTGTGAAGTCTCCTTTGGAGACAAATTTTAGAGTTCGATTTGCTGTCAAAGGATTAGCAGCTGAAATCGATATTCTTATACAGCTATCACCTATTTCTTATGCTGGTCAACCTACAGGAGTATTGGTTTGGAAAGCATATTGTTTGTGGGAGGCGTGGTTTTGTATTCTGCCTATCATTGTTGGGTCGATGGACCATTTTATGGTGGACAGCTAGCATTGGAGGGTCATAGGGGTCTGAAATTGTAGTGTTGAGAGTAAAGGAGGTTGTGAGACTTCTATTTTTACTGAGCCGCCTCTCTTCCCGTAGACATGAGCTCAATTCCTGGCCACTGGAGTTTCCTTGGCGCCATAGCACAGGTGGCGTGGTATTTAGCAGCAGCCAATCTGATAAATGTGTGTGCCATTCCTTGGAGTTAATCACTGCAAGTATTCATGGAACAATGATCTTTAGGGGTTGAGGTATTATCTAGGAAGTGTTGCGTCCAATGCAAGGTATTCGCTGAAGTTATTTCTGCTCAGAAATTCATTATTAGTGGATGCAAATCTGTATGTGACTGTCACAGTCCAGCAACATTTCCCAGGTCAGAAATATGCATTAAATTCTCTGTAGTTTGTAGCATTAATAGAATGAATGTATTGATATTCTGCTGTGTAAATCTCTGAGCTTTATATGGTGAATTTATTTGCATTGTATCTTTGCAATTTGAAATCCATTTGGTATTATTCCCAATGTTGCGAATGTCAAATGCTTGACAAAATTTTCACGTTGTCAAACTGAAATAATCACAAAAAATTCGTTTATTCCGAGAGGGATTTTACAAAGAGCAAACAAACAATCGACAAATGCTCAACAAAAATTTGGCAATCAATCAATAAATTGGAAAAATACAATTTGATTGATTGTATTTACACACTAATTGTATTTACACAGCATCCTCTAATGATGCCACTTAGGAACTAATAGTGGCTATGGGTATGCTGTATGACCCTATAACCTGCACTTGTCTTGTATGCTAGAAAGGAAACGCCAATCCACCTAAGGATACCTGACCCTTTCTTTAAGGGATTTTCTTTGACGAAACTGGTTCCATCATAAGCTCATCTTGAGCCAATTATAGGGATAATAGTACAATACCCTTGTCATGTCCCCTTCTAGTTGACATCTCTCCGAGCATAGGATTGGCCTATTATGCGACCCTCGTAGGCTGATAGATTGGATAGAGGGTCTTGATGGAGCTTAGCTCAGCTTCAGATTTGTCAGCACTTGATCAGTTGGCTTTCGTTCGGGCTTGTTCGGACAGTTCTAGCCTGAGTTGCTATTTTTAGCAGTATTCAGCACTCAGCGTGGGACCCCTGCTATTTTTAGTAGTATGGATTTGTTAGCATTCAGAATCACTTCTTTATTCGTCAGTTTCAGACGGCTCGTGCATCGGATGAATAATGAGAGAGATACTAATATTTAATTGAATTAATTAAATATTAATTAATTGGAGTTTATAATATAAAGTTATAATATTTTATTATAACTTAAGTGATTTCAGTAAAGGGGGTCGCCATCATCAGGAAGGGGCCATTTGACGATTATATTTTATTATTAAAATTTAATCGGAGACTATTGAAATATTTAAAAGAGAGAAGTCGAATTATTTAAAAATCCCTATCTTTAAGGAATTCGCACTTTTCAAGAAGATATAAGCTTTGCATTGAAAATCGAGCCAATAGATTATTGAAGATTGAAAATTGATCAAGTCTTGAGCAGAGCACGGAAGCTTTAGGGTTTCAGTCTCGAAGCATTGGGGAACGAGCCATCTCCAGTGAGAGCGATTCAGAGGGTGTGAGATATCATCCGATTTATTGCCAGGCAAGAGATTTTCTTCATCCAGAAGAAGTCACAGAGCATCACAGATATTAAAATATTCAGAGTTTCAAAGGGATATTCAACCAGAGGAGTTTTCTACAGTAGGCGCCTATTCCTCTTAGATCTGGAGATTATTAGGAAGGGCCGTACTCTTTGCATTTAATGTTGTTGCTGCAGCCGTACCATCTGCTGTACCTGGCCGTACTACCATTAAAAAGGCGTGTTCTTGTTCTTGGTAAAAACGCCTATCATTCTGGATTCCAGTCTTCACCAGTTTGGGCGCTAGGATACACGGAAGGATCTTACGGGCTTGTTAAGCGAGGAGGGAGAACAGAGTTCATCAGTAGGTACCATTCAAAGAGGGATCATTTATTGCTGCAACAAACTAGGTTCTTTCATTTAAAGTCATTGGTTTTTAGATTGCATGTAATTGGATCTCATTTGTAATAAATCCAGAAGACAAATAAATAGACTGGCATCAGTATTCTCCTTGTTTCCAGAGTTGAATAATTTTTATAGAATTTATTTCCAATTTATTGCAAAATCGCATTATTGCATTTATGCTCAAAAACACCAAAAAAACCAAAAACTTCAGAAAAACAAACAAAACATTCAGATTCAGAATCAGGGGAACCTAGGGTTTCTACAGTGGTATCAGAGCTAAATCCTGCCATCCTAAGGGTTTAGCAGTCTTATGTAGCCAGAACAGTTTGGGTCTCACAGGTATTACACACGCAGACGTGCTCTGATTGACAGGCAACAGAGTTTGAGCAGGCAGCCAGGAAACATGGCTGACAGGAATGACAGGACTGACAGAACAGATAATCTTAGGGCAAAGATTCCTCCAAACCCTAGAGATCAGGATGATGCAGAGGTTTTGCATGCACTTAGAGATTTACGTGCAGGTGAACGGCAGTCGAATGATGTATTGCAGCAGTTGACAGTGGCACTTCAGAGATTGGGTACTCCGAGGAGACCGTCACCACATCGTGACGATGAGAGGAGTGAGAGCGAGTCATGAGCAGAGACGACCTCGCGGGACAGACAGGCCTACCAGGCCTACATTTGTGAGACAGGAGGCCGAGGAGGTCTTAGCAGGTGAGGAGCATGAGGAGTTGTTCGCTGATACACTTATGGCAGCGAACGAGGAGTGGGAGTTGGTACCACCAGAGGTCAGAGAGAGGATTTCTTTTGGCCGTTTTGTCACTCAGAGGCGAGAGCACCACAGAGGTCGACAGGATTGGAGACCTAGATACCAGAACAATGACCTAAAACATGCAACCAACAGGCTTAATCTAGCGATGTTCGATGGTAGTGGTAAGGTGACAGCTCAGGCATGGATTAGTAAGCTGGACACATTTCTCACATTGCGCCCGATGGCTGAGAGAGATGCTATCAGATATGCGACACTGCATCTTGAGGGGGTAGCTTACGACTGGTGGCACCATGGTATGGTGACGCTACAGCATGACAGGATCACATCATACCAGGAGTTCGTTGACAGGTTGGTAGAGCGGTTTGACAGGAAGGATCCAGAATCCTACTTCAGAGACTTGGCTCAGTTGAGACAGAGTGGCAGTTTGGAGTCCTATATTGGTGATTTTCAGAAGTTATCAGTCATGGTTCCGAACATTTCAGAGAGGCGATTGGTAGTACTCTTCATGGAGGGTTTGACAGAGCCACTGAGAGGTTGGATCAAAGCCTTTGATCCTCCTTCATTACAGAAGTGATGAAGAAGACTCGTAGTATGGAGTTAGCAGCACCATCTAGTAGATTTAACTCCAGAGGTAATTCATCTTTCAGGGACAATAAGGGTTTTAACAAAAACAGAGACAAGTCTGATTTTAACAAAGAAAAATCAGATTTTAAGAACGATTCAAAAGGTAAATCAGCAGCTCCACCTTTGGATTGAGAGGCCCTTAATGATCTACGCAGGAAGAAGCTTTGCTTCTACTGCAAAGGTCCCTATGACGCCAATCACGATTGTCTTCTAAGACCTAAGGGCAAGGCAAATCGAGTGATGTGGGCGTATTATGAGGATTCGGAATCAGAAAATTCCGAACAGCAGGAGAGTTCTGAGGATTCAGAGGCAGAGGCTTCAGAGCCTAAGGCAGAGATAGAGTCAGAATTTAAGATACAGGAGGCACGCTTATCTAGCATCCAGTAGGAGGGCTCATTCAGGATTCGTGGTGTGTTAGCAGGGCAGAGGGTCATTACCCTTCTAGATATAGGAGCTACACACAATTTCATAGATGCTAGATTCGTTGAGAAACGCGGACTCATTTTTGAGGAGTTCGAGGGCATTAGGGTTAAGGTGGCCGACGGATACACCTTGAGGTGTGAACGCATGATAAAGGATCTCCCTTTACGCTTGAACAATTATGAGTTCAAGGCTGATTACTATGTGGTTAATATGGGAGATATTGATTTGGTCTTGGGAATGAAGTGGCTTCATTCATTGGAGGAAGTCACCCTTTGTCTCAAGGACATGGAGATCCGTTTTGATGTTGACGGGAAGACTCACATACTAAAAGCAATTTGGGACAGCAACATCAAAACAATTTTTTTTCGTCGGATGGAGAGGCTCATGCGTCACGACATGGTAGAGTGGGCTGCCGAGTGCACTTTAGCACCTATACAGGAGGGATAGCAGAAGACTGAGTATCATCCAGACATTCAGCAGTTGAGAGTCAAGCATGATAAGGTATTCAGTGATATTCCACCAGGGAGACCTCCAGACAGGGGCATTGAGCATATTATTGAGCTTGAGGAGGGCGCTAAGCCCGTCATGATTACGCCCTACAAACATCCTAAACGGCTGAAGGATGAGATCGAGAAAACGATCAAGGAGTTACTTGCTATGGGTCACATTCGGCCTAGTAAGTCACCATTCGCTTCTTCAGTTGTATTGGTAAAGAAGAAGGATGGCACATTACGCATGTGTATTGACTATAGAGTCCTGAATAAGAGGACAATCAAAAACAGGTATCCGATACCGCGTATTGACGAGCTTATTGATGAGCTCCATGGTGCATGTTACTTTACCAAAATTGATTTACGGTCAGGGTATCATCAGATCAGGGTTCGTGAGCAGGACATAGAGAAGACTGCCTTCCGATGTCATTGTGGGCACTTCGAGTTCGTAGTGATGCCATTTGGGCTCACTAATGCACCAGCTACATTTCAATCCACGATGAACAGGGTTTTTCATTCACAGCTGAGGAGATTCGTATTGGTCTTCTTCAATGATATCCTTATATACAGCAGGACTTGGCAGGAGCATCTGGCTCACCTAGAGACCGTGTTGAGTATTCTTGAGAGGGAGTCCTTGTACGCCAAGGAATCCAAATGTGATTTCAGAATGACCGAATTGTTATATTTATGTCATATCCTTCCGGTCACAAGAAAGTGCGGATGGATCCTAAAAAGATCCAGCTATTATTAGTAGCCTGCCGGCAAACGACCTGGTTAGAGAGGGTTTCTGGAACGTAGTAAGGTTATCGGTCGTGAATGGTTATTCCACGACATGCAGCCCTATAGCCAATTCTTGAAGAAGGGTGCATTTATTTGGACTCCTGAGGCACAGGAATGCTTTATGAAATTTAAGGAGTTGATGACTACATGCCCTGTTTTAGCACTACCAGACTTTACGAAGCCTTTCGAGCTTCAGTGCGATGCATCAGGTGAGGGCATTGGTGCGGTGCTTATGCAGGACAAGCACCCGATTGTGTATGAGAGCCGTAAGCTCAGAGGGCCAGAGAGACTTTATAGCATATATGATAAGGAGATGCTCGCTATCATGCATGCTTTAGCAAAATTCAAAGCGTTATCTTGTTGGCAG